>BMAC01000086.1:1261593-1281593 GCA_014905375.1 Phtheirospermum japonicum | reverse complement strand
AAATGAGAACCCATCATTATATGTGAACCTAGGGACTCATCTTGACCATTAGATTGGATAATCTTGATGGTTGAGATCATGACATGTCAGCATGGTAATAATGTAAAAAATGCATTAATTAATTAAAAATGGTATTTTGGACATATATCAACGTTTACAAAGAGCACTACATTGTTCTTTAGAAAGCACAATAGATTAAGAAAAAAAACACTACGATTGTATACAAAAAGCATCGCAAATTTCGTCTATAAACTGCAAATTCAAAAATTTGAAATGAAACTCAAATCTTCAACAAACCATAACTTTTTCAAATTTTATTCGTTTTGAATGAAATATATATCAAATTAATCACATTCTCAAGATCTACAATTTAAGATACATATTGCATGTTTTAAAATGTAATATATATATATATATTATATATATATATATATATATATATATATATATAATTAAATTAAAAAACTGGAGTGATTTTAGCACTACAGTACTGTGTAAAAAGCACAATGAACCTGGACATATAATTGCACTGTGCAATATTAGATCTAAGGCCAGGATTAGTCACTAGGTTCACATATAATGACGGAGTTCTCATTTGAACCCAATCCTATACATATATATTTATATATAAACGTATATATGTATATGAATACAATAATATTTATAAGATTATGTAGATTGTGTGGGTTCATTTAATATAATATATCATGTGGGGAAATCAAGTATATATATTTGAATGCAAATAAAATAATTAAAATAGAATGTCAAATTATAAATAGAAATGTGATAATAAGTGTTATGAGGATCATAATTTTTTATATATAAATATAAATCAAGTATATTAATTAAGAAATAATTAATAATAAAACCTTTGAGAATTTTAATCTTACTAATTAAATATTTGGTAACACAATTAATTGTGTTTAATACGTTTTTCCATTTATAGGTAAAAAAAAAAATAGATATTTTAAGTTGAATCTAATTACAGGTGATTATTCCAAATTTGTTGAACAATTCAAAGGTACGTTTTCCTTAATCTCAACCAATCTAGATTTTGTACTAATCAATATAATGCATGTGGATGGAATAAAAAGATAGACTATTGCTTTGCATGCTTCAATTATTACACCTATTAAAGTTAGATTTTACTAGCATGTCATTATATATAATAGGTATATGCATGTGACATTTTAATAATCAGATCAAGATCAAAATTGAAGAATAAAAGAAATCAGGGCGGATTGATGCATGCTTACGATATGTATATAGTAATTTTGACGTTTTCAAAAACTTGAAATTTGATTTTAAATAAATTATCTACACTGTATGGATTTTAGTCAATTTTACACTGACAATCATTCATAATTACTAATATTTATAAATTATTGATTGACAATATTAAGAATTTGATGTTGACTCTTTCCGAAATCAAATTAAAAAAGAAAGTACAATATCAGGGCAATAGAATCAAGAAAAAGTAAAAAACAAAATAAATCACGTGAACTAATTATCAATTACGATATTTTTTATACATCTAATTTTTGAATTCTAAACACATTGATAATCTATAATCTAGTGTCTTAGTTGTAGATTGTGATAATCTATAATCTAGTGTCTTAGTTGTAGATTGACATATTTATTCTGAGGGTGCCATGTAATTTCAAAGAAGAAGATTGTGTTTCAAATATAAAAATTCATCTTAACAATTACCTCAAAAAGGTCATCGTGAATGCTTCGAGTCCACTTTGCCGGAGATCATGAAAAAAATACATCACGTCGACAAGTTGGTTTGTCTAATAACAAAAATTTCTGGACATAACTAATTTCTGGACTTAACATAACTATTAGAATAACGAAAATTTCTGAACATCCCATGGCTAAATTTGATATCAAACAATAATCTAAAAGGCAATTTTAAAGAAATAATACAAAATTGATACCAAAAACAAAATATAATTAAAATATTTTGCAAAAGCTCCATTGAGATTATAAAAAAAGTTGTCTTGAGGCAACTAAACATACATAATCAGAAAACACAAACTTCCAAGTGACATTGAAAAGCAACACAGTTACATTACAATCAATTAAAGAAGAAGCTATTTACTAATTAATAGCAAAGGGCAAAATAGGCTTCCAAATTGAAAATGGTGGCGAATCCATCTCCATCGTGAGTCTTGAGAGCCTTAGCAGCGTCTACGCCTACTCTACTATAGAAGAGATCATGTATTGTCATATCTGGCACTTGAAGGTATTTCAGAATAAGCTGTTTTCCCATCAGAATGAGTTTCCTCATTTCTTCAGGCATACACATATAATCATCATCCATGACATTCCTTATTCGATCTGCAAAAATCCTTCAATTCAAGCACAATCCAATTCACTTCTCACTGTAACTATCGCCACCAAAATCAGATGAAATATGTCACAAATCTCTATATATAGATCAAGAATCTATAGGTTGGAGGAAATTAAAATCTCAAAAAAATTTAAATGAATTTAAAAAAAAAGAACTACATAGATAATAATCAACTCTTGTGTATAAATTATTTCTCTCGAATTCGATGGATAATTTTATGTTGTTAATTATTGACTACAAACCTATTTACAACATCAGTAAATTAAAGGCAGTACATCTCAACCTTTAATTTCTCAGAAATAACTAAAGCTTATGTAAAAGGTTCCTTGATCACAAAATAATATGGTAAGACCTAATAGATTTGGATTACTGGTCTTTGTTCTTCATATCTCAACTTTATTAAGTGATGATAACTGACAACACAGAACAAATGAAGAAATATATATTAGAAGTAGTACAATTGAAAAGACAATTGAATTGATTTTTTCAGCTTGCAACACTAAAAGAATGAACAAAGAAAAATCAGAAACTGATGCATCATTTGAACTTTATATAAGTTGAAAACTCCATCTATGTAACTAATGCTTACCGATCTGCAGTATATGATTTCTCCCTCGATCTTTTCCGATGGGCTTTAGAAGGGGATTCTGGTGCAGTAGTGGCTGACCCTGAATAAGCTTGAAAAGCATTACTCGGTTCTTCATTCCCATTTTGTTCCTGCAGGGACAAATTTATATGAGTGTTTCATTTTGACTAATACTATTATTTACTTTTTAAGAACAGAAACAGAGATATGAAGAAAATGCTCCAATTTTTACCAAATTTCTATCATTGAGAGGTACTCCAAAAACGTTGGTCGATAAACGATCGGTCGATTTCGATGGAGACAAAGAGAACTTTATTTTATCTCTTAGACTGATTACCTAAAGAGCAAAAGGCACTTTTAAGCAAGAAAAATTAAAAAAAAAAATATTATTGACTAAATTGAAAATTACTAATATGGAAGAGAGTGCCAAATCATGATACCCATCTCCTCTTTTGCCTGTTATTCTGAAGAGAACATTAAACTGCACTCCAAAAGATAGCAAACTCACAACAGTTTACATAAAAAACATCAACTAAGCTAAATGAAGCTTTGGGATTTAAGCATACAATATTTAATTTAAATTACCTTGCCTTGCAAGGCGAAAAAAGGATTAGCCTTGACAAACTTAATCCAGTCCTCCAGTACACACAAGCTATCTTTTGAACCCGCTGCTCCCATCCTTGCCTCACTTAATCCAGTCCTCCAGTACACACAAACTATCTTTTGTAAGGGGCCACACACAAACCAATTTCATCCCTGTCATTAACTGTCTGCCTGATTTGTACATATTTGTATGTGATTTTCGTGTATTTTTGCATCGTGTGTTGTGTGCTTTTACGTGTTTTAGGTTTATCTTTTTATCATTTTTCTTCCTTTTGATGTTTTTCATCTCGCTTGGTGTTTAATGTGATTTTACTTTATTTTATATGAAATAATCTAATTTTGTTTTATTTTGGCGTTATAGCTCGAGAAGACGAAGATTGGATAAGCAATGTGCTGTGCTGACACTGGGTTACCCAGTGTCCGAGTCATGCCGACACTAGCTGCCACAGCCTGACTCGCGTCGACTGATGCACCGTCGACGCACCGTCGATGCAAATGTTCTGTTGCGTCGATCCTGGCTCGCGTCGATCGACGCACTGCCTGTCGACGCGTGCAGCCTGGCTCGCATCGACTGACGCACTGTCGACGCACCGTCGATGCAAATGTTCTATTGTGGTCGATTCTAGCTCCATCGATCGACGCACTGCCTGGTCGACGCGTGCAGCCTAGCTCGCGTCGACTGACGCACCGTCGACGCTCCGGCAGTTTGAGCGGTTATTTTCGAAAAATCTATAAAAGCCGGTGGTTTTCTTCATTCTCAAGGGCTAAGACAAGGGGGAAAGGTCCAGATATTGTAGAGAACCCTCGGTTCATGCCACCATTTCAATTACGCGCATAATTTGGGTTGAAGAGTCGGAGATTGCAAGTTCGGGTCGTCAATTCCTCGTTTGTTCTTCGTCTTCGTTTTAATTTCTGTATTTTCGTTTTAGTTTCTTAGATTTCAGACTTTAGATGTTAGATAGATAGTTTGTAGTATGTAGTTAGTTGATAGTTTGAACATCGTTACCTTCAAGCTTTCAATTCGTATTTCGTAATCGTTTCTTGATGAATGCTCTCTTTATATTATTTGTTCGTTTATTTTAATACCAATCGTGTTACTGTTTGATGGCTGAATTTTATGCTATTTGATCATGATTATGCTTGCTGGTTGAGTTTATTGGTCTAGTGTTCTTTGGGTCATTTAGAACCATCGGGATTGACAAACCCGATCGTGGAGACGATTCTGGTGCACTTGACCTTCGTTTTTATTAATCATTTTAAAGATTTTAATTTTATTGCTCGTAGATGTTAGAAAACCTCAAACTCAGTTTGATCGTGTGTTTAATTTAGTCTAGTCTAGTTTTTATTTTCATTTCTACGTACGTAAAATCGAACACCGAAATAGTTTTCGACTAGTCTTCCTTGTGATTCGACTCGAGTCAGCTTATCGCCTACAATAACTCCGTTCTCTTGCGGACGAGCTTTTTATTTTTAAACGCGAAAAAGTTCCATTCAAAATTTGCCAAAGTTGAAAAACCCTTCAAACACACACTCAACCCCCTAATATCAAACAAGAAAGAAATAAACTCCTACAGCAAACACCAAGATTTTAAAATAACCTATAAGATAAAATTGAAAATTAACAGTTATACAGAGCAAAAGGGAATCTTAAGAACTAATTATACATCCGGTTGGACACGACCGACCGACCGACCCTGGTCTTGTCCCTACTTACTTCCCCACAGAATGCTAAAACAAAAGACTTGAAACAAACTCCTACTTCTTACAATATTTGTTCATCATCGCCCTCAAAACATAGAAAAATGAACAACACCTCAGTAGTAATAATACGTTGATTATTCACATCAATTTTTGAAGATTTTGTGATACTGAAGATATAAAAATGAACAACACCATAAATTTGGATATATAATCCGTTAAAACACTTGCCACATACCAAGAAATTTTGTAATAGACAGCGGTCATCTCCGTAACATTACAAGTCTACAAAAATCATCATCGGCAAAAAAAAAAATGCTACAACAAATGCACAAATCAATTTACCCTATCCAATCATTATTCTACATCAAATATAAAGCGAAACCAACAAAAAAATAAAACTGATATCGGCACAATAAAAATCAAACTACCTGTCCGCGAGTCTATTTACGATCAGTTCATTAGCCACGTAAGAAAATACTCTGTGAATGAAATTTCCACCTCTCGCCATTCTTCAAAGACGATGAAATCTAACAAAGATTTGAGAACAATATACAGATCTGAATTTTTTTTTTGAAAAAGATCTGAAAAAGGTGAACCACTTAACAAAACCAAAACTTCGATCTTACAGTGGCCGAGATGGACGACGCCGACATCATATCGGAGACACAGTAGTACGAAGACCATCCCCTTCTCCGCCGTCGGAAGTCCAGTTCCGCCTCCAAGCTCACCCTCTTCCCCCACCACCACCACCACCGACGCCACATCATCCTCCTCCTTCCCCTCCGACGATTTGGAGTTGCTATCGATCAAGCCAGCCTCCCGCAGCTACACATCGCTCAAAGACCTCCTACTGACAGTCACGGTCAACTCTCCCAAGCCCAACTCGGCCCACCAGGCCCAGCCCGGCTTCGACATCTGCATCCGAAACCGCCTCGTCAAGCAAGCCGTGTGGGCCTACTTCCAGCCCATGTCTACCTCTCCCAGCTCCGCCGGTGATAACTTCTTCCACCGCTTGTGGCCGCGCATCGCCGCCTTCTTCGACTTCTTCCACCACAGCCTTATCCGCGACATCGGCTGAACGCTCCAGGTTTTCTCGATCCGGAGCTCCAGATAGCAACGGATCTAACCACATGATTTGTGTGGTTACTCTCTAGTGATTGATGAATGGGATTCGATTCATACAAAAAGATGTATCCATTTTCATTGTTTTTCCCTTTTTTTGGCGATGCAATGGCTAAATTGGGATTTATCTCAAAAATAAAAAGATCTGAAAAAGGTTGAACCAAAATAGATCTGAAAAAAATTTGAGAACGGAAATTTGAAAAAGATCTGAAAAAACAGATCTGATATCGCCAGATTGGGAAAAAAAAGATGTGAAAAGGTTGAACCAAAGTGAATATTTTGTCGATCGCAAAACAGATCTGAAAAAAAAACAAAGAGATCGGGAAAAATCATAATCGAAAATTTTAACAAAAACTTTGAAGAAAAATACAAATCATAAAAGATTTAGAAATATTCTGATGCCAAAAAAATACTGCGGATCTGAGAAAAGATTCCAAATAATATTCCATTTTTTTTAAAAATTTTTTACACATCTACTTTATAATAAAATCTGGTCAGATATAAAAAAAATTGAATCAAATTTAAAAAAAAAAAAATAACGTGCTGAGAAAAAATGAAATCAACAACCCAAACAACGAAATCGAAAAAAAATAGAAGAACAAAAAGAAGAATACAGACGGTGAAGTTCTGAATCGATCCGTATATGGCGTGTGATTAGGTGAGGTTCATTATTGGACAAAACAATATTAACAAAAATAATAAAAAAAAAAGTTGTTATTTATACCCCCTCGAAATTTTGGTCTCTTCCTAAAATAGACACCCTTGAACCACAGCTTGACACGTCATTTTTGGAGCATTCTAATTGGTCCACCTATTCTCTGAAATGCTCTCCTTTTGACAAATCAACATTAATAGTTAGCACAATTAACAGCATGGGTGGATATATATATATATATATATATATATATATTCTTTTTTATCTAACTTGCCTATGCATTAGTGCTGGTGCTACTAATACAGGTTCCTTTATGCGTATTCCATATCTTGATCGATCCATCATCTGTTCCACCTCGAGAGGCAAGTACGTTTTCATCGTAAGGGTTCCATGCGAGTGCCTTTACCGCAGCACGATGATCATTAAATCGGTACACATGTTGCTTTGATCAAATAACATTAAGATAAAATAATTTAGGTAAAAATAACATTATGTGAATTAAGATATTTAGGTAAAAATAACATTTAAATAAACATTAAGATATTTGACCACTAGGCTTGTTAGGTATCATTGAAAAGTAAAATTAACATGCATGAGGTCGATAATGTTTTAGGCGTGATATTACCCTGTCCTTGTTTCCAGAATAAAAAAAAGACACTGCTCAGTAATATACAATCATTTACGGGATAGAACTTACAAAAGTCATTGTCTTCCCCGCCGGGACTTTGAGATTATAATCTTCAAAAATCACACTTTCGGGCCTCGACGTGTATGCAAACTTGATGATCAACATATCTCATCTTCACATCTATTAGCTTTACAGAGATAAATAAATCAGAAAATGTTCTAATCTTCAGCAATATATTAAATACAACAAAAGTAAACATCACAAGAATTCTTTACAAAGGATGTACAGAAATCAACACCAGACATCCACGATCCACAAACTAATCGATAGTAAATAGTGATCCAACAACAAACATATCAAATAATCAAAAATTAAAGTCGACAAAGCTGATTTGGAATTGAACTGTTTATGAAGAGTATCACTTAAAAGAGTATCACCTCTGAGATAACCCATTAAAAGTCGATTATCCACAAGATAAATGATACCATTGTTTTCACTAATTCACATCATTTTACCCTACTAAAAATGCCATCAAAATTAGCCAAGAATGCAAATAAAGGATCTTAATATCAAAGTTACAATGTATTTTTATATAGATCACATTTTCTAGCATTCGAAAGATAATGGTTACATACATCACACACCCATTTTACTTACGATACACAATAAACATGGTACAATTAAACCAAGGATGAGACTTCAGCAAAATAATTAGGGATATTGCATTGCTGGATACATATCAAATACTAATACAATGGGAAAATTATAATTTTCAATGGCAACTTTTCAAACTAAAAATAAAAACCCTACAAAAAGAACCATATGATCATATATTTTGGAATTCACCTCAATAAACAAAAAAATCCATAAATTCGACAAGAAATAAATCAAGATCCATACACAAGTGAGAAGCGAAAATACACATACTGCAAAAAAAATAACATATTACAAACTTTAACAACCATAACCCATAACAAAAACACAATATATATTAAAAATTCATATCAGGTGATGGATAATTAAAAATAATAATAATTTTTTCTCGCTAACTTAGAACCCTTAGAGATACCGAAGATCCCGCTTTTGCCATCGCCGCCTTCTTCACTCTCACTCTTATTCTCATATTCTCTACTCAAGTCGCCAACCCTAATTCGCTCCTGCCTTGAATTTTGCCTATTAAACTCCACCAAAATGAGGACCGCGTGCACCAGGCCTCAAAGAGATTGCTCACAAACCCAAACCCTAATTAGCACATGATGTCCAGAATGACAATGGGCTTTGAATAGCCCTAGTCGGCGCGGTGCTGGGTGATTAGACAAGAGGAAGAACAAAATGATTGTTGAAGGAAAGTTGAAAAGCAAAGGGCAAAAAAGCGGTTTGGCTGGATTTGGTGTGGGGGCCAAATTATCAAAGGCAATAATCAATCCAGCGAGGTGGAGAGCGGTAATAGACGGAGATGAGAAGAGGTAGAGATGGAGGAGAGGACGGGCTCTAGGTCGGAATTTGATGAGTTATTTTCATTCAACCACTGAATTAATTTAAAATATTTACAATTCAGAACGTAAAATACAATAATATGTTTTAAATATTGAACATACTAGAACGTATTCATAATAGACGTTCTAAATAACTGAACATACCAGAACGTATTTAAAATATATGTTCTAAAAAGTGAATATTTTAGAATGGATTTTAAAATATACGTTCTAGATATAGTTAGTCTCCAATTATTTAGAACGTATATTGTAAAATCTGTTCATGTATATGATTTTTATTACAAGAATGCCACCGGACGACACTCTAGAACGTAGCCGCTTGAGGCGTTCCAGAATGTCTGTTCTAGAAAGCTATTTCTGCACTAGTGATCCATATAGTTTTACAACGCAAGTTGGGGGATAATAGGTATATGCTGGATTAAAGGACATTTGATGGGCTATTATGGGTATTTAAGAAAAAATAGTAAATGTTCAAAGGCCTCTAGCTAGAGCACTGCCTCTATTGCAGTACATTTCTTTTTATACTAAAAGTGTGTGTATATATAAAAAAAAGGCAAAGACTTCTGTAAGTCCAGATTAACGGGTCTCTCCCGTTAGGCCAACCCATGATTCGATTCATACCTACCCAGTGGCATAATTATATTTTTTAATTATATCAAATCTCTCATCTCATCCTTCATTGTGATTCTTCATCAAATCTCTGATCCTTCATTTCAATTTTAAGCACCAGCAATTTTTCCATTCACGATAGCATCTACCGGCGACTTTTCCATTCACAATCCTGTTCGTTTTTTAATTTTTCACCAAGCACCGACAACTTTTCCATTCACGGTTGATTTATCAAAAGTAAATTTATTTTGATTTGAAGATTTTTATTTTGAGATTAGTATTTTAGGGTCACCTATTTCCTATATTTTAGGGTTTGAGTTGTCGCATATTATTCCGATATAGGGTTTCAGAAGGATTTTGGAAAATAATTTGATATGCGAGGTTGTTTTCAGACGGATTTTAGAAAGTAGTTTCATATGTGATGTTGTGTTCAAAATGAGTATTGTGAATGGAAGACTTAGAGGGTTTTAATATCAGATGGATTGTGGGAAAATATTTTCATATTCTAGGTTGTATAATACTTTCCTTCTATGATATGTGGTGATATGAAAGACAAGGGTGCATAATAATTTGATGGTGATATGTGGTGTATTTTGCATTACTTCTATGAATGCTAATGAAATTATAGGTTTTATGTATAATATTTGATAACAAATATATATGATTTTATTTTACATTTCTTAAATTTCTCAATATCTATATTATGCTGCATCCTGGTTTTGCAAAGGGATAACAACAATGCATACTAAAGAACAAGCAAAAAAAACATCAACAAGATCTTCACATGCCGGTAAAGGAGAAGAAAGATCCACGAAAGAAAAAGAAAGTTTTGGTAAAAGAGAAGAAAGCTCTAGCCTTGATTAAGGAGAATAAAGGTCCCGGAAAGGAGAAGAAATGTTCAGGAAAGGAGAAGGAAGCTCCAGTCCTGATTAAGGAGAAGGAAGCTCCAACCCCAATTAAGGAGAAGGAAGCCCTAGCCCCAATTAAGGAGAAGAAAGTTTCTGGAATGAAGAGGAAGAAAGTTCTGGAAGAAACAGAAGATAAAAAATGGAAAAGAAGAAACGAATGTGAGTATTTAGCATTTTTTAATTTTTTTTGAACAAGTTTTGCCATGTTTGTACAATTATTTTCTAAATAGTGTTAGTTCTCTATCAAATATTAGTTTTGCTATCAATTTTTAGTAGATAGTGTTAGTTTTTATGTTAATAACTCTTTCTAAAACATTTTATTTCTTATTTCTTCTTATTTTAGCAGGAGATACGACCCTGAGTTGTAATTCATTGTAAACCTAACGGCATATCTGAAATTATTGCGGGTTTGATGCCTGCACAAAAGAAAGTTGTGCAAGACATTGGGTTTGAAGGGATGGTGAGTGTTATAGGGATTGATGTCACTGAAACGAAACTCACACAATGGCTTGTAGAAAAATTTAATGGTTGTAGCTAGATGTTAAAAATTAATGATACAAATAGTTTTGTTGTCACAACCAATGATATATATGATGTGTTTATGATGCCAAATAGAGGGATGGACGTAGTTAGAACTGATGTAAAGAATGGTATGCCAGATAGTATAGGCCAATTGGTTGAGTGGGAGGAGAAGTATGGGGTTACGAGGGAGGTGAATATAAATATTATGAAAGATGTTATTAAGGAAAAGTTGGAGATGTAGGGGGTGCTGACTTTCAAAGATTGTTTATACATTATATCATTAAAAATATAGTTTTACGTTAACCAAAACTTGAGCTCGTGACTATTACATGAACAAATTATATTATTCTATTGTACTAAATTTCGTGGCTATTATTTTTTGGTGTTTTATATAGTATAGACTATATCACTAATTAGATGATAAGAAAACTGATCTTAAAACCTAATATTTGGATATATATTAATTTCAAAATTTTGAATTTTGGGCAGTTAAATTTCAAAATATGTGGCTCAAATCCAAAATTTTGAGATTTCAAAATCTGAAATAGATTTTCAAAAACCTGAATTCCGAGCTTTCAAAAATCTGAATCCCGAGCTTTCAAAAATTCAAAAGGTTTTGGCTCTCAAATTCAAAACTTTCAGCCATCAATATCCTAATTTTTAACATGAAAAGTTTAAATGTTCAGAGTCAAACTTGGCAAATACTTGTGTGAGACCGGTCTCATAAGAAAATACCATTTTTTACCATATCTTTTTGTCCGACCCGCAAACCCGCTCCAACCCACAATATTAATACAAAAATAAGAAACGAATTGGATGGAAATTTTCTTATCCCCACAAACACCCTTCCCCCACTTCCCTCTCACACACAGTAGATCTACCTCTCTTCCCTCACGATAACATGGCGGACGACTATTTTGCATGTAATTGTGGTATTTTTCTCATGTTTTAAAGTCGGGTTTTTTATTGGTTTTTGAGTCGATTAGTTAAGTTATTAGGTTGTTTCTCTCGTTTTATTTTTTTCGTGTTTCTTTTTTATTTTATACTTAATATGATTTAATGGGTTTAATTAATTTGAGGTTTGATGTAATTCCTGGGTTTTTTATGTTCAAAATTCCTATTTTATAGGTTATTAACATGAATTTGTCTTGATTTTTATTAGTATTTTAGTTAGTTTTTGTTATTGATTTTGGTATAAGTTGGATAGATTGGGCATATTTTCGTATTTTTGTGTCTCCAGATTATTTTATCGTATTTTAATCATAATTAATTAATTTTATATTTAATTTTGTTATTTTGAAGTATTTTGGTCTGGAGATGGTCGAGTGTGGGCTTACGAGTGGAGTTTAGCGAAATCGGGCCTTGATTTGAAGTATTACGGTTGACACTGGGTATGTTGCCGACACTGAGTTACCCAGTGTCCAAGTCCGACGCTACCGAGAAGCGCGCGCCACGCCCGACCATCCTGCCGACAGCACCCGCCCAGCGCCGAGCCGTCAAGGCCAATGTCGAGCCATTTCGCAAAATTGTCCAGCCAATCGAGCCCAACTCGACCCAAATGGTCTAGAATGACCATTTTGGGTCAAAATTGGTCAAACATGGGACTTCCAAGCTTATAAGGCTTAACTGACCCATTTACCCCTAATTAAATCTATTATAAATAGAACCTTACTCTCATTTTGTAAAGACACCTCCTCCAAACCCAAGCTTGGGTTTGGGACTAATTTTCTCTTTCTAAATTTAATTTCAAGATTTTCCTTGGGTTTGTAAGATCAAGAAGAATTCAAGTATTCCCTTGGATTTTTTATTTTTATTGTAATTTCATTCAAGCTTTTGGATTCTCTTCTTAATTCAAGTAAGCTTTCTTTTAATTTCATGTTTGCTCTTCAATTTCATGCTTGTTCTTCAATTTCTTGTTAGATCTTGTGAATCGTCCATGGAATCTAGATGAGTGCCACATCTAGATCATAGATCGAGTCCTTGATCGTTTTTATTTCGAATATTTCATATGTTTCATGCTTGTTCTTCAATTTATGCTTTTTGCCTTAGCTCTTTGATTTCTTGTTAGATCTTGTAAATCGTCTATGGAATCTAGATGAGTGACACGTCAAGATCATAGATCGAGTCTCAGATTGTTTTTATTTTGAGTATTTCATGTGCTTTATTTTGAATTTAATTTTCATGCATGGTTTTATGTTAAATCCTAGATCTACTCTTCGTTCCTTGTTATTTTTCGTAAATTTTTATACTTTGACGTCAACTTTAAATGCTCTTTCTATATGATCTTTCAATTTTTGTAAATTTGTATTTTTCTAGATTTTATGTACATGCAAGCATAGTTGTACCTTAGGTTACTTTAGTTGTACTTGATGAAACTTTGCTTTAACTTGCTTATGTTCAATATTCCTTTGCATTTTCAATTCGAGGCACACGGCGAGGCATCCTACCAAATCACATTTACATTTCCTAGTTAGTTTTTAATTATTTTTAATTGTTTTAATTTCCTTTTTTTTGCATTTCCTTTAATTGTTTCAAGCTAAAAATACAATTGATCCTACTTAGCAATCGAACTCCAATAATATCAAGCCATGAACCTTTAAAACCACTAAAATTTACAAAACAACGATGCAAGGAGGTGACGAGTCGGGTTGCATCAAGAATATGCTGGAACTTGATTTCGATTGGGCAACAGGCCGTGTTTTTGAGCTTAGTGGTCTTGGGTGATGGGTGGTGCGGTGGCCATGGTTTTTCGGCGTGGGGCTGAGCTAAATAGATTGGGTTCATTTGAAGGTGGCTGAGGAACGAGCAGTGGATTGTTTTAATGCTGCATTAACGTCTTAGATGTGCATCCCCGCGATTGATAATTAAATGTAAGAGGTACTTGGTTTATCTAATATGTGTTTTTATACATTCTAATTTTCTTGCCATTAGTGATAATCAAGTGTTTGTGAAAATGTTTGATGAGTAAAAAAAGGAGTAAGATAAGTTATGACCAAGTAATTGCATATATGTGTTTGTGAAAATGTCTCAATGAGTGAATAAAGATAGAAAGAAAAGATTAAGTTATTGCTGCACATATGTGTTTATATGATTATATGTTTATATAACTATGTGTTATTATACATTCCAATGTTCTTGATACTGGTAATAACCAGGCTGGAGTAATATTGGGACCCTCGGTTCTCGAAAGCAACCCAGATCTCCGAGACTTGCTTTTCACAGTATCAAGCTTTTACATAGTCGACACATTTGCGTACTTCGGGGTAATGGTTTATCTATTCATCGTCGGCTTGAAAACTGACTTGAGTCAATTGATCCTCATACAAAAATTCAAAATAAAAAGTCTTGGTAATAGGATATCAAGATGATATACGAAGATCTTTAAATTTGTCGATCAGGAATTTAATTATTTTGTTTTTCTACTCGGTTTTCATCAGTCTATGAACGAGCAAGCAAGCAATCTAGGCTCGATCGATGCTGCTGTGGTGATTGGTACAGTATGTTTCTACGAAAGAAGTTATTGTATTGTTTGATTTGAATTTGTTCAAATAAAAAGTTTTAATTTCTTTGTTTAAAAAAAGAGGGAAAAACCACCAATTGCAAATATTGCTCAATAAAATGGAACTTGTAAAAAGATACTTAAAATGTCTTCAAGTGATGATCAAAATTTACAATAACTTTCGTTCTTCTGAGATGATTTGTGCTGAAACTATTTTGGAGTTGATATGAGGAGACGTAGATAAAACCATTTTGTTTTAGTTTTTTGATTCAAGCTTTTGTTTGCTAACAATTTTGCCACCCTGTTATATATTTTCTCAGTGATGATCAAATTAAGATGACGAGTCTAGTAGAAATCGATTCTTTGAAATCTTGATGACCAATCGAGGCATTTGTCCGAGAGTAATCATATTAATCCCTTTCTTGTGTTGTTTGAGTTTTAATTGTCTTATTTGCTTGTTAATTTCTTATCATTTGTACTTCATTACGGTCTCTGTTTAACAGTGAGGTTTATATCATTCTCAGTGGGGCTAAATTTATAAGCGTTTTATAGGGAGATGTTGGCTCCAATGGCGGCGAGTGAGTGAGTAGCGAATAAATTATCCAGGTGGACGACCAGATGGAGTAGGGCTGTCTGGACGGTCGACGAAAAATCCTCTCGAGAAGGATTTCGATCCAATTTGCGAAGAAGCTGCTGACAAATAGCTTTTTTAATTTGTTCGCCCCTACAGACTAACATAAATATAATTTTTTATTCTTAAGTAGATTTATATCAATCAAGTATATCATCTGCAGGGGGTTTGGTATTGGATTAATTGATGCGCTCTTCTATCCATGGTGTTTTATTTTATTTATAATTGTTGCTTAGCATTTGGTTTTTTAGATTATGAATTTTGTTTTGCTTTCTGTTATAAGACCTAGTACTCACTCTATATGTACGATCTTCAATTACAATATGAGGTTATCATTTGGATGGATTTATAATGTTTTGTGTAGGATATTCGATGATTTTGGTTGGATTGTTAGATACGAAATTGAGGAGATTAGAACACTTAATTACATAAAAATCATCAAATAAATAAAAATATTATAGATTGCATTGAAAGTATCACAAAATTAGCTAAATGTATCAAAAAATATATGATACTTTAACTATATTTTTTGATACATTGTCAACCTTTTGTAATACATTTAATCAACTAAGTGGAAAACTCATAAATGATTAAATTATAAAAATATGTGATACTTCTATATTTTATAATTTTTAACAATCTTTTTATGACACTTTAACATTTGTAAAGAAAAATAGATACTTGAAGTATCACACACACACACACACACACACACACACACACACACACACATATATATATATATATATATATATACTATAATAAATGGTTCAAGTATTGCAAAATATTGTTAAAGTGTCACAAAATATAGTTAAAGTATCATAATTTTTAGGATACTTGAATTATGTTATTTACATCTATGGTATTTTCCAATCAATAGTGAAGTATCACAAAAAATTATTAAAATATCATAAAACATAGTTAAAGTATCACATCAAAGCCTCAAATAAATGTATTACAAAACTAACTTAACATATCATAATAAAATAGTATTATAAATTACTCTAGAATTATCACAAATACAATTAAAAGGATCATAGTTATAGGTAATAAATAATAATTTTAAAGTATTATTATAGAGTATAAAAGTATTACAAATGGCATTAGAAGTATCACAATTTGAACTAAAAGTATCACTAACTTCTATCAAACATCACCTTAAATTATTGGAAATGACTACAGTGCCTTCATGGTACCATGCCCCCCACCCCTCGTGCATTAAAGAGAGAAAGATTATTGAATCTCCATGTCGTGAATCGAAGTCGATTTGCTTTATAAAAAGAAGATATCAATGAACTTCTATGAAATGGTTTCACGGGATTCAGCCAATTGTCTTGATTGTGGAATATCATTGAGAAATAGGAATCCGCGTTATCAAAGGAATATCCATAAACCTTAAATCACGGGAACTTTTCCTTGGAATGAGTCAATCATCCACTTTGGTATCTTATTGAACAAAAAGGGGCTTCCCCCAGTGATCAAGAATTTCGATTCGACTCCACGTGTCCGCTAAACAGTTCCGAAGTAGCAAGACGAGTGAATGAAGGTGCTGTAAGCAGTAGTGAATACTTGTTCCATGGAGACAAACCCCTCCGGCACCCCCTTTTGGCGCATATCATCGGATATTTTGATCATCTCTTCCCCACCATGCTCGGCCCATCAAATACAATTAGGAGACTCTTCACGAGAATAATTCCAGGGGCTTTCACTTCGACACGTCTCTGAAGCGTTGAGTTATGACTTTATCGAGCTAAGATTGCTACTGGTGGAGGTATGAATCTCTTTGACCGGACTCTTACGATATTTCGAGTTTGATCGCGAGGCTTTAAGTGCCCGGTCTTCAATCGATTGCACCGTTACCAACTCGATTTCTATTCCTATTGGGATCTAACTCCCAATCAGTCAAGTCGCAAGCTTCGTCTGCTTTTTGGGCTACGGTCAGAGAGATCTCCTCCAAATCACTGGTATGTTATAAACCTCGAGATGTCGATTCGTTTTCCGCCCCCAATGAGCCGTCCATCTTTTAATATTTATACCCTAAAATTGATCAAATTGTTATAAATAGGTGAGGAATGGTGCCTTCACGACATCATAGAACTTCCTTAAAGTATTATAGGTATGTATATTAGTATTATAAATTATTGTAGAAGTATCAAAAATACAGTTAAAAGTATCATAATTTTAGGTAAAAATATCACAACTTCTGCCAAATATCACAAAACATAGTTTAAAAAAAATATAAGTGTTTAATATATCTATGTTTTTAACCTGAGGTAATTAATTATCACAAAATATTGTTAAATATTAAAAAATATAGTTAAAGTATTACAATATTTTTCGATATTTATTTTCTTTTATTTTATCTCTTTTTTTTTTTTACAATATATTGTTAAGATATCACAAAATATTGTAAATGTCCTACAAAACATAATTAAAGTATTACAAGATATATTTAGAAATAATGTAGAAAGATCATTCAACATACAAAATCATAACTGATCATCAAATCCCACATCACGTGCCTCACATCTCTCTTTCTCATTTCTTTTTTTATTTCCAGTATTCATCTTTCTCTTGCACACTTTTTTTCAAACTTTATCTATAAATTCTATATCACCGTTCAAACAATAATCATTGGACATTAATCAAAATACCCGATTAAAAATTCTATACGTCGCCAACAAAATACAATCTAATCAATTGCAATGGAAAAAATAGAACCAAACACAATCTAATCAATTGCAATGGAAAAAATAGAACCATGTAAAGGCAGACAAATCACCAAACACAATCTAATCAGTTGCAATGGAAAAAATAGGCAGACACATCTATGAAAATAACAATTCTATACGTCACCAACAAAACACAATCTAATCAATTGCAATGGAAAAAATAGAACCATGTAAAGAAGGCAGACACACATCTATGAAAAAGACAAACATTTTTAGTGTGTGCGACTTTCACACTTTACTGTGTGTGATTTCACATCCATCAACCTCGCAGTCCTTATGTGTGATTCAACCCGACTCATGCTCAAATTAGCCAAAAAAAATGAATATGATCGTTGTGGAATTTCTTATGGGACTTTTCGGTTTTCAAACTATTTCGTGGTGCCTTTTTGCAGATTTGTTGTGCCTAGTGTCCCGAAATTAGGATTTGATGCTTTAATTACGAATCATGTTGCTGCACCTCTTGAGCACGATGAATAGCGGGTGGAATTATGAAAAGTTGTCGACAAAGGACGGTGCCGGTGATAATGGAGTGTGTCTATGAGGGAAAGGGGCAGAGACTATTTTTTTCTTTTTATATAACGTAAAGCGGGTGGGGTGATTAGGGTGGGTAGATTGAAAGTGGGTCGGGTGATTGAGTCTGAATTAAAAGTGGTCTCATACTATGAGATCGATCTCACAGAAACCTACTAGTCAAGTTTTTAAGAATACAGGATTAGAATTTTGACACCTAAGTTGAAAAGTCAACAATTATGACTATGCGTCCAAAAAATTTATTTTTGAGGAAAAAAAATTAGATTTGGAGAGAAGCAAAAAAATTACCTTGTTTAGACAACAATGTTATTTAAATATATAAAGATAGATAAATATGAAAGAGTTAATCTGCCAAATAGATAGATAGATACGAAAGAATTGACCCGCCAAGTACATAATGATCTTTTGAAAACTTTGATAACGCAACCTGATCAGCTAAAATTACATGTACTTTATTAAATTTGCAATTGGTTTGTATTATAAAAGTGGACGCTTAAAAAAAAGCAATTATTTCCATTCGACCGATATAGACGTGAAGTCTATTTATACAATTATCTCTCAATCTCAAAGTAAATATATATTCAAAAGATTAAATATTTATAAATTTAAGTTTTTAAATAAAAAGTTATTAATAATAACATAACCCGAGAATTATAAGTTTCCAAAAAAAAAAGAAAAAAAATCAAATATTGAAATAAAGAATGAATAGTCGGATGTTATGTAATGTTAATTGAACCCTTTTGGATCGGAGCGGTACAGTTCATTCTTTTATCAACCGAGAGATGGCTTGTTCAAATTTACTAGTTTTAAATTCTTTTTATAACTAAAAGAAAATGCATCAAGACTTTTGGGTTTGAACAGTCCTTTACGAATTTGACCGTAAGGTATATTTTAGGAGTGTGTCATATATCAATGGATAAATATTTATTTTTATTTTAATTAATTATAAAATATGAGATGGTTTATTATATTCTATTCTTAATATTATAAATTTTTATTATGATTATTTAAATTCTATTTAAAATATTAAACAAAAAGTATAATTAAATAATAAGTTAATCGCTTTTTGTAATTCCACCACAACTCCAATAAATTAATCGTTTAAGTAAATTCGGCAATTTATTAGGTGCACCTTGCTAGGTGCTCCTGTATTACGTGATGATATATGACAGTTATTCGTGATGATATTGTTAGAATAAGGTGACCAACAAGCCAACTTGTGGCTGTGGTCTGACCATTCTCTTGTAATACAATCGGTTTTTATTTGTAATAATATCTTTTTTATATATTGGCATTCCATATCTTTTATCCCATGCTAGTTGCATAGGTATGGTCCTGATGAAGTTACTTTATTACGGTGGATTGGTCTAGCAGAACCGTGAGATAATCCAGCACGTAATGTAACTCGTCGAATTTGTTCC
>BMAC01000086.1:1250064-1261164 GCA_014905375.1 Phtheirospermum japonicum | reverse complement strand
ATGCGTTGTTGCTAGGCGCCTCTCATAATTCGTTGGATTCTGGTTTTGACCAGTGATTAAGTAAAATGAGTTTTATTTAATCAGGGACTCTAAGGGACGAGTTTCATATAAGAACAATGTGTTGTTCGAATCACAATGTGTTGTGAACCCACGGCTAGCTTACACCTGAACCATTGAGGGTCACACCACGTGTTTCCTGATTATTGAAAACGATAGTTAGAAATTAATTGTTAATTTTAGCAAAGTTAGATATCAATGTGATTGAATCTAAGGTTCGTAATTGTGATTATGAATTGAGAAAAATACGAGAAATTATTTTGGACGCGAAAATATAATTGTTATATTTTTCGAAATTATCGTTTGTGAGAAATGATTTAATTCCGATGGGGTTTTTAATTTAAAATTGGGTTGACCCAACAAGCTTTTTAAAATCAATTGGGCCGATGTTTTATTTAAATTAAAAGTTCATGGGCCATTCCTCAAGTCCATTTGTTTTGGGCTTGTTCTTTAATAAAAATAAAAAGCATTGTTTTATTTTTTAAATTGGCCCATTCAATTAAGCCCTTTTGGGCTTGGGCTTGACTTTAATTAAAACCGAACAAAATAAAACTAAATATTTTTTTAAAAAGAAGAAGGCAGACGGGAATAAAAAAAAAACACACACACGGCTTTTAAAACAGTGAGACGGAAATTTTCGAAAACCCTAGCCACCCTCGTCCACCTCGGTCCGCCGTCCCTTACCGTCGGCCGACACCACCGAAACGTTCGGTCGTCGATTTTCTCCGTTGTTTTCAATCTCACGACGAGACTAGTGCCTCGTTGCGAGTACGTCGGGCAATACGGTGTGTGACACCGATTCGCCGGAGCCGCGACGCACCCGCCCACCGCCGTGCCATTCCAAACAGCCGCCGGACCATCGCCGCTGCTCGCCGTGAAGCTGCTGTCACTGCCGAAAGGAGCACCTGTCGCATCACAGTCGTCCCCGAGCAATCGCCACAGAGCCCGTCGCGACAGCGTCGCTTTCCTACTGCTGTCGTCACGCCCGCAGCTTCGCCGACAGCGCCTCCGCCTCGCGCCGGAGTTCCAGTCGGAGTCACCCTAGTGCCTGCCGCGACTGCGCTTCGTTCCGAGCCTGGCACCAGCCCGTCGTCTTCGTCGCTTCCGTACCTGCAGCCCGCCGCTGTGAGGCTGTTGCAATTGCCGAAGGAGACAGGCTGTTTTCCCGCAGTGCCGCTGCCGAGTGCCGCACTCTGCCGTCGCTCCTTCGCCAAAGCTCTAGCCGGATTTCAGCCCGTCGCCGTCCGCTGTCCGCCATGCCGTGAGGTGACGAAAACCGGTCCTTGTGTGTGTGTATGTGATATGCGCATATGTAATATATATATATAGTATATGTGTGTGTGCTGTGTGTTATGTTGCTGTAATATATATATATATGATATGTGTATGTGAAGTGTGTGTGCTGCAGTATATGTTATGCATGTGTGTGAATTGCATGCATTATATATATAAGCATGCGTATAGTATATAGATATATTATACATGCATGTAGTGTATCATATATATATGTATATTGCATGCATTATATTATATTGTTAATATGGGTTGCATGCTGTATATATATATATTACATATATGTATTGTTATATATAATGTTAATATATTAATATATATATATATATATATATATATATAATTGTTATATATATATATGTTTAATAGAAATTATCATGCTCGTTTGATTTTGTGAAAATCGAATTGTTTCTATTTATTAAAAGCAATTAAAACATTGTTTGAATTAATTGATTGTAAAATTGGACCGTCGTCAATTTGAATTCGATTCAAATTACTTTTATTTAAAAAATTTTGTTTTCCGCTGCGCGACGGTACCATTGAATCCCAACAGATATATGGTACTTATACGTGATGATATGTGATAAAAATTTAGAGTTTAGGGTTTACTTTTCCATTTTAGGGTTTAGTTATATATTTTAGGGTTTAGTTTTCCATTTTTAGGGTTTAATATTTCATTTTAAAGTTTAGTTTTTTTTTTTAATTTAATTTTCCATTTTAGGGTTTCGGCAAAAATCTATCTTTCTACCAGTTATATCTGATGATATGTGTTAGTTATATGTGATGATATGTGCCAGTTATATGTGATGATATGTTATAGAAATTTAGAATTTAGAGTTTAGTATTCAGTTTCAGGATTTAATTTTTCATTTTAGGGATTAATTTTACATTTTTAGGGTTTATTTTTTTTCTTTTAGGATTTTAAATTTTAGATTTAGAATTTCAATTATTTGTGATGATATGTATCAGCTATATGTGATGATATGTACTAGTTATATGTGATGATATATATCAGTTATATACGATGATAAATTAAATTACAGGGTGCACTTGGGTCCATGGTATACTTTCTCATGTAAATTCCTCAGACACTAATCTTTATAACTTTTTAACTCCACTCTTGTCGGTAACTGTCCGACAGCCGGTGATCGGCCGACAGCATTAGTTTTTAACAGATTTTTTTAAACCTGAATTTCATGCTACCTACAAGTATGAATATTTTACTACCAAGTAATTTTCTTATATTTTTTTTATCAAGTAAATTTTGATTTGCCCAAGAAATTTCAATCAACTAGTAATGATTTTTTAATTTTTGTATTATGTAATAAATACATAACAATAATTGTGCAATAAGTAATTATTTATTATTATTACTTGTATTACTAGCAATCATCTCGTGCGATGCACAAAATGTATATTAAGAAAATATATATATATATATATATATTTATTGTTATAATGTATAAAATAAACTAGTATTGTGCCCGTGCGTTGCACGATAATTTTTCATTTTATTTTATATAAAATAAAAATAATTATTTTGAATGTATTAAAGTATTTAAATAAGTAATTGTATATATGTGTGTGTGTATTTTGGTGAGAACCATCAGTGGTTCTCAAATCAGAGATGATTTTTACCATAACTGCTCCATATATATAAACCATCTAAATATTATTTAAAGATCGAACAGTATTGAAAATAATATAACCTATTTCATAAAAGAATTGTTATTAGACGAAATGTAGTTTATAAATTATGAAAAATTTTCTTATACACAAATTTTGTAGTTTTGCTACAATGTTTATTCTCATCATCGTCGATCAATATTTTTAAACCCTTACAATTGGTCACCCTTGATATCAAGACTGACAAATCAGTCGGGCCGGGTTCTTATCGGGCCGGCATAAGGCACGACACGATAATCATAGGCACGAACACTACACAATAAGTTTATCGGGCATATAATCAAACCCGAATCACGACACGCTAAAAACACGAATAGTGCGACACGGTACGATAGGCACGATAAACAAAAATACTGAATTTATTTAATCTTACCCGTTAAGCACATTAGGCCCGTTAATTAATAAAATACATGATTTTCTTAATAGATAAAGACATATCTATAAAATTATCAATATAAATTGTCAAATACATTTAAAATTATAATATGACAAATGTACTAATGATAAATTAAAGATACATATACTAACAATGAGTAAATGAATATAAAATGGAGAAATTAAAATATTATCGGGTCTTATCATGTTTATCGGGTTAGCGCGTTATCACCTCATTACTTAACGTGTCTTATTGTGTCTGCCCGATAAGGCACGAATCCAATAAGCCTCAATCCATAGCCTATTATTTTGTGTTGTGTTCGTGTCGGTCAATCATGTCATGCCTCATTTTTCCACCCCTACTCGATATAGCAACGTACAACTGATCATGTCTGAAAACTGAATTTTTCAGGAAAAGTCCAACGTGAGAGAGATTATCCTTGAATTTTGTTGATCATCATAGTATATGACACAATCAGAGAAAATTGTCGTCGTTGGAATTTGAAAGGCAAGCTCGAATTAGATGGTGTGACAATCATTTTAGGGATGAACAACAATTCACTTGCATTGCTTTCTTGAGAAATATTAGCCTATACAATATGATCGTCAAGTTTTGTAACAACCAACATTACACAACACAAGAAAATGAATCAATATTTCTCAACAATATGAGTGGAATTCTAATTTTTTGTTTTAGCTCATAGTTCGGCAATACATAACACTTAATGGTGTTTAGAAACTTTGGTAAGTGGACGTCCTATAATATGTCAATGTTTGAATCGGAACTTTAATTCTCCATCATTTTATGACATCCTATATTTATTAATCAAATTGACGACATCAAGTGTTAGGGATTGAATAGCACGACCCTCCAAATAAGCGAAACATTCAGTAGTTTTTTTAAATTGTGGATATGTGCTGGCCATAATTGACGGAACATGGTCACCGTCATCTTTCAACAATAGATAACCTGGACTTCAATTTGAGCGATACCATCGTTTGGTCCTCCAACTATTTCATCTCGTATACTATTTATCGAATTGACAATTTTTTTTTAACTTGACACAATCGGGATCTGAATTGTGATATTGCAGCACCACATTCTTGGTCAACTTCAAACCATGTAATGAGTCCATAAATGCGAAGATTTGATCATCATGTGAGATATGTCTGGTCGAGCGCCATTTTGATGAAAATCTCCACAAAGAATTATTATTTTGTTACCAAATGAAAGCTGCATATTATAATTATTTTGCGATCTCATCACGTCTTTCAATGTTTTGTCTAGAGTATCATAATCATGGCTATGCATCATTGGAGATTCATCCCAAATAATGAGATGCGCATCCACCACTAATTTTGCAAGTGGAGTACCAGGAAACATCGAGATCTTGTTGGATATTAAAAGGAACCTTAAATCCAGAATGCCTAATTCTTCCTTTCGAAATAAGAGAAGTTATGTCGTTAGATATTACATTAACAATTCCATTATTAGATTTGTAGAAAGCGTCATCTGTATCCATAGATGAGAAATACACCACCCTTTGTTAAATGTATTGCATCCATAACTTTATCAATTTTGGCAGAAAATGTATTAAATATTTAAACAAATAATTGTATATATGTATACTTAAGTTGTATGTATGTATGTATGTATGTATGTATGTATGTATGTATGTATTTTGGTGAGAACCATCCCTAGTTTTCACACCATAAATGGTTTTTACCGAAACCACTCCCTATATATATACATCCAAATATTATTTCAAAATTGAATATAATTGAAAATAATGTAACCTGTTCATGGAATGATTGTTATTAGTCAAAATGTACTTTACAAATTATGAAAGATTTCCAAATGCCGGGTTCTATATCATCTCATAATATTATTACTACGTTTATTCTAATCATCGCCGATCATATTTTTAAACCCTTATAATTAGTCACACTTGATATAGCAACGTACAATTAATCATGACTGAAAACTGGCTTATTTAGGAAAATATTTGTTTGGTAATTCTAAACTTTTGCAACACCATCATCTCCAAAATCATTTGTTTGATCATTCTAAACGAATTATTTTACTATCTAGCATGAATTGTAGGTATGCTACAAATTTGGTATGAAGAGAATTTCTTACATTGTTACCTCTACATAGTGAGCAAATAATAGTATAAGTATACGAAACAAAATATGAATATTCAAATGAAGTTAAAGTGATTGGTATGTAAATTGTACATGCATATCTAATAGAATTATCTAGATTTTGAATTTTGATATAAATTAAGTATGTCATTAATGCTTTCAAGATTACCGTCATTAGTAACATTTACTTTTAGAAGCGACTTTCCCTTCTTGGTTTGGGATTAGTTGATTTTTACGAACTTATTATAGTTGATGTCACAGTGTTCATTTCACTCGATGTTAGTTTCGCACTTGTGTTATTTTGCATGATTACTGAGATAGTAACAAAATACATTATTTTATAAAATCAATTCAAATTAAAAGTACTGAATTATAATAATATTTTATAAATAACATGTTGATAGCCAATAAAACAAATGCTACATTGTATTGCACTGTGCAATTTTGCATATTTTATTTTAAAAAGTGGTCAAATTATTTTTGAGAAAAAATGATAAATTTCATATTATTGGACTCACAATAAAAACCAAAATAACATATACATATACAGATATTCAAATTATCTTATTAATTTTTTTATATATTAATTAGGATATCCATCCTAATTATGTTAAGAAAACTCTTACATAATGAAAAAAGAAACTAAATCATCATTAATATTAAACATTATTTATGAGATCAATTCAAGTAAAAAAAATATTGAATCGTAATAATATTTGATAGATAACACGTTAATAGCCAATAAAATAAATACTAAATTATGTTATAATTTTTATATAATCTAATTTAAAAAAGTGGCCAAATTACTTTTGATATTATTTGGACTCACAATTAATAATAATAATAATAATAATATTTATATGTACGTGTATATATATATATATATATATATATAAAGGATCTTGTTATTTTTAATATTAATTAGGGTATTTATCCTAATTATATTAAGTAAATTCCCATATAATTAAAAAAATAAAAATAATCCTATGTGACTTTTTCTCTCCCTTTTATGGTTTTTTTAGGTCTACTATAATTTTGTGTGAAGATAATTTTTTTCCTCCGCACAATGAGCCGATGATAGTATAAGTATTAAATTAAATATAAATATAACAATGATGTTGAAGCGATTAGTATGTAAATTATAAATGCATACCTAGTAAAATAAATTCGATTTTGAATTTCAATCGATATTAAGTATGACATTAATACTTTCAAAATTACTGTTTTTAGCAAAATTTGCTTTCAAAGGCGGCCTTCCCCTTTTTTTTGTTTTTGAATTAGTTGGTATTTTTTAAAATCTATTGTAGTTGATGTCATAATGTTCATGCCACTTGGTGAAGGGTTGCACTTGTAATTTTGAGATAATAACAAATTACATTATTTTATGAAACCAATTCAAATAAAAAAAGTGTTGAATTGTAATAATATTTTATAAACAAGTTGATAGCAATAAGATTAATATCAAATTATATTATATTGTGAATTTTTTTTATAATTTAATTAAATAAAGTGATCAAATTATTTTTGAGAAAAAAATGACAAATTTGATATTGTTAGACTTGGAATGAAAAAAATAATGAAAAAACGTAAAAAAAAATAATAATAAAAATTAAAATAACATATAAGTGATTATATATATATATATATATATATATAATATTAATTCTTATTTTTATAATATTAATTTATATATATATATATAATTAACATTATATATATATAATATTAATTCTTATTATAATGTTAATTAGAGTATATATCCTAATTATGTTAAGAAAATTCCTACATAATTGAAAAAAGAAACTAATCCTAGGTGAATCAAATCATCATTAATATTAATTATGGTATCTACCATAATTATGTTAATAAAATTCCTACATAACTAAAAAAAGAAAATAATCCTACTAAAAAAAAATCATATGTGGCATTTTTTATCTCTCCTACTCATGTTAATTAAAGTATATATTGTAATTATGTTAAGAAAATTCCTACATAATAAAACAGGAAACTAATCATAGGTGGCTTTTTAGTTAAATAAGGTATGTATCATAATTATGTTAAGAAAACTCCTACATAACTAAAAAAATGAAAATAATCATACGTGACATTTTTTCTCTCTCCATACCTCTCTTTTAATATATATATATATATATATACATATATACATATATATATATATATATATATATATATGATTAGAATAATAGAAGATTTAAACATAAGGTCAATAAATTTACAAACTATATCAAAATAAAATTTTATGAAAAACAGAAGGATAAAATCTAATTGATTTTTTCAAAAATAAATTTAATAATCCTATACAATTCAAATTAAATGTATAAATATAATTTATACACACTTCTATAGTTCACTATATGACATATAATTTGAATGTTCTTTTTCTCTTCACAAATTTTATCTGGTGGAAATAAGATGTGACTTGGATAATAAAGAAAAAATATATAATATAATTAAATAAAAGTACTAACATATTTATTGTTTACATAATTCATTAAAATATCTAGCTGGATCAATATTACAGTATTACTTATCAAATTATATATAATATAACAATATAGAGCTTATAAAATATCTTAATCATATATACAATTGGTGTATCTAGATGATAATTACCCCGGTGATGACATTTGTTCCATGATGGGTGTATTTATATGATATATTTACTGAGGAACAGAACGAGTTGGTCCAATCAGCTGCAGAAATGCTCTATGGCCTTATCCACGTTCGGTACATTTTAACAAGCAAGGAAGCAAGGGAGTGGCTGCAATGGCAAAATCATCAAATTCACCTCTTCAAATCTGTATTATTTAATTAATGTTTTTGACTTCTTGAACTGGAACTTAAAAAACAGTTAGAGAAGTACAATAACTACGACTTTGGAAGATGCCCAAGAGTCTACTGCTATGGACAGTCAAGATTTACTGTTCCGAATGTGAAGATATTAACTATAAATTGACAAGCACGCCTATTAAATTCATATAAAAAAAATTAAGAAAGCTAATTTTTATATTAACTGCAATGTTGATAACATCTAGATATATTTAAATCGATAATTACTCAAGGTTTATTAGTTAAATTATTTAATTTTTAATCCTAATGTCTGAATTTGAAATATCATTTAATTATAAATATTTGTTAATTAACTAACTGATACTAGCTATCATTTACAACATGTCAATAGTTAATTGGTTTGATTTGCAAGAGACGGAGATTTGTGAAAAATTAATCAATAAAATCAGATTAAACTTAACTGATTAGAGATGGTAACTAGCTCATTGATTACATATATACAGAAATAAATCAAGTTAAGTGGATTAGATATTCATTTGTGACTACTTGAGTAATATGAAAGAAACGAATAAGATATGTATGAGCATTAATATACAAGGAATACAAGGGAAAATAAATCCTAATGAAAGTGAGAATTCTGACTTGCTATTCTTTTCATCATTTCTATTTGAGAGCATTTATACACACTACAATGAGTGACTTCTGAAAATTCCATTTTAAAAGTTCTGATTCCAGATAGATAAGTATGAAAATATATATTATTTTTAATTCAGGGTGTGGGTTTCATTCTTCGCATGGTATTTTTTTTTTCTTCCAATTTATTCATTTTTTTGGATTAAGGTTTTGTTTGTTTAGTTTTACGGTGTGTAGATTGAGGGTTTTGAATTTTTGTAGTAAGGTGATTTTGTGGTAATGTATTTAAAGTTTTTGAATTTTTGTGATGTCGTGCTTTCTGTTTTGTTCGTAATAAATATGTCTTATCACGCCAACAATAATAGAGAGGTCAGATTTGTAACTTAGAATTTGGGTTTTTGAATTGACCAATCTTATCATTTTGTATCATACTTTGTTTGTTGAATTTTATTTCGGTCAAACTTTTTAAATATTAATAATTCACTTTCTGAAGTTATTAAAATTTATTTTTTATTTATTTCTTAAATATGCCCGCATAAACGCGGGTATTCGAACTAGTTATAACTAGACAGGAATCGGCGCTCGTCTCATGTAAATATTTTAGTATTAATATTTAATTAATATTAATATTTTTAATTTAGTCTCAATTAAATCGTTCTAACCAGGTTAATAGGTTATACTATTGACTCGTCCTAGTGGGTAGAAATCTAATTTGGTCAATCAAGTATCACCTTACACACTTGTTCTGTCATACTGAGATGAGATGTATAGACTATCACTCCATGATACAAATAAAATATGTAATGGCAAAAAAAAATACACTAGTATACAATAAGTTATAGTACTAATATAGGATTCAAAGAAAAATTATTACAATATTTTATAGTATTACTAATAAACAGGTGAAAGTCTTAATTTACGACCATTAAAAAATAAATCACATAAGGATTACATATGCTAAGAATATTAATAAAAATTGTCAAAAAGATTTAAAGTACATAATGGACTCATCCCAAAAAAATTAGAGAAAATTCAAAAAATAATGACAAATGTCAATATATAATTAGCCTACTTTTATATATATATATATATATATATATATATATATATATATATAATGTCAAAAAGAATTATTAAAGTACATAATGGACTCATTCCTATAAAATTAGAGAAAATTTCAAAATATAATGATAAAAGTCAATATATAATTAGCATATGTGCATGCGTGTGTGTATGTACTAGTTTAACACACGCATATTATACAGGATTTAAAAAAGAGTAACACTCATTAAGATACTAAAAAATAATATTGAAAATGGTACACACAAATCATAACATTATTTTTTTATTTACACGAATATTATTTCACAATAAATAATTTTTACACATAAATCGGAATATTATCTGTTCTAAAGTAAGACTGGTTTTCGCAAATAAGAATTTAAGTAATTTTACCCAGTAGTCACGAAATCAGTTGTAAGATATAGCAAAATACCCTAAACTTGAAAGAAAAGTTATAGAAAATTGAGTTTGTAAAAAAATAAAACACACAACACAGGCGTGTCGCATGTGAATATGTAATATAAAAATTAAAATATATAAGACATTGATAATTTTATTAAAAATATCGTATATCTAACTTGTAGTATATGTAATATTATTATTTTATTATTATTTTTTGTTTCATTTTTTCTCTGCGTAAGATATTAATTTTTTTATGTTGATATATCATTAATGTATTATATTGAGATTAGATAAGGAGACTTAGAATTTATTTAATGTTTATTTTTCTAGGTGTAATAATTTATTATTATTAATTTTCTTGTTGTTGTTTCTCTCTCTCTCTCTTTTTTTTTTCTTTTTTGGCGTAACAATAGTTTTTCATATGGATTTTTAATGTAATTTTCAATGCATTATATTAGGATTAGATATCAAAATCTAAGGTTATATCTTTTATATTTATTCTCCTTTTGTAATAATTTTATATAACTCGTATTTTTCTTAAATAGTATTTTTATAATTCTAAAACTAAATTATTTCAACTTTTATTATAAATAAAAATTATTTCAACTTATATATTTTTTTCTAATTAAACATGAT
>BMAC01000086.1:1239069-1249943 GCA_014905375.1 Phtheirospermum japonicum | reverse complement strand
GAAAATATTACATTAGAAAAATATAATAATAGAAAAATATTAAATTAGGTAAAAATAAATAAAAGGAAAATATGAAATTAGGTAGATATTAGGTTCATTGACAACGAAGCTAACAAAGCGTGGAAAGCAAGCACATAAGATAAGAGGATTTTACATGGACAACACTCTTGTTAGGCCGGATTAACGGATATTGTTAGGCTGGACTAACGGATCATCCGTTAAGCCAAAATTTCATATCAATACTTTATAGTGCAAACACCAATACATTATAATAAAAAACTAATACATCATAGTACAAAAATATTACAGTACAAAAACCAATACATCATAGCACGAGTCAGAGATTTATGAAAAATTAATACTTTACAGTATAAAAATCAATATATCACAGTACAAAAACTAATACATTATAGTATCGGGTCAAATGATCTAACGGGTTATGACCCGTTAATCTGACTTAACACGAGTGTTTGCCTTACATTAATATATAGTTGATATATATCCAACACTAATCCCAAATTAAGATCCACAACAAAAACTTGTGTCTGGTTACACTGATGGGTCATGACCTGTCAGGTTATCTGATTCGATACTATGATATATTAATTTTATGATGTATTGGTTTCTAATAAATTTTTGTCTCGATTGTAATAGGATGTATTAAATCTTATAATATAATATACCAATTATGAAATATTAATTTTTGTAATATCATTTATTAAATATGAGATTTTTGTATGAATCGACAAGATTATCCCAAGCTCCACTAATAAAAGTCCAAAATTAATAATAAAAAGACCCAAAGTAAAATGCATTAAAAATAGTCTAAACAATAAATAAAAAGAAAAAAGCCCTCCATCAAGATGACAACACATGTCATTCTATTACTTTGGTAGACCAACTTTAGTAGGAAGCACACATTTCGTTCCTTTTCTAACCGGTATCAGACTTGGATGTTTTTACTCGTTAGGTATATTTATACAAATTTGACCATAAACAATTATTTTTTAATCATTGAATTATTCAAATTTAATCAATGTCGTCGATCTTTCGTACATAGTTTATAAAAATATTAAAATCTATGTGCATAAGTGTTTGTATAAAGTTGTACACTTATTTTGAATTTAATATATAATATTTAGTTATATAATTATAAATATATTCTCATTTAATTAAAATATAAAAAATTATAAGAAAGTAAAATATATAATAATAATATTTCGAAATAAGTAAAATATAAAAAATTATTTTATATATTTCGAATAAAATAAAGAAGAAGAAGAAGAAGAAGAAGAAGAAGGTGGTGGTGGTCGCCCGATCGTCTATCACTGTCACCTAAAGTCTGAAAATCTTTTGGCCAACGAAAAAAATTCGGCATTTCTTTTTTTCAAAATTAGGCATAAGGGTGTCCGACAGCCTGCTATCGCCACCAGCGACAAGAAAATCTTCCCGCACCGGAAAATATTCGATATTTTTTAATTGGGCATAAGGGAGTCTCCGACATCCAGCCAATGCCACTGCCATCCGGCAATCTGCCGCCACCATTCGGTATCCGAATAATTTTGACCACAGAAAAAAAAGATCAAGCATTTTTTTAAAATTGGGCATTACGGGGTGCCTGACAACCTGCCGCCGTTGTCCAACAGCCAGCATCGCCGTTGACGGCCGAAAATTTCTCGGCCACAAAAAAAAAACGCATTTATAAAAAAGTTTACTGGCAATAAGAGGGTGACAATTTATTAGGTGCACCTGGGTGCATCTTGCTAAGTGCTTTTGTATTAAGTGATGATATATGATAGTTATACGTGATGATATATGACAGTTATAAGTGATGATATATGGTATTTATACGTGATGATATGTGACAAAAATTTAGAGTTTAGGGTTTATTTTTCTATTTTAGGGTTTAGTTTTATATTTTAGGGTTTAGTTTTCTATTTTTAGGGTTTAATATTTTATTTTAAGGTTTAGATTTTTATTTTTTTATTTAATTTTCCATTTTAGGGTCTCGGCAAAAATCTATCATTCTACCAGTTATATGTGATGATATGTGTCAGTTATATGTGATGATATATGATATAAATTTAGGATCTAAAGTTTAATATTCAATTTCAGGATTTAGTTTTTCATTTAGGGATTAATTTTCCATTTTTAGGGTTAAATTTTTTGTTTTAGATTTTCTTTTAATTTTAGGATTTTAAATTTTAAATTTAGAATTTCAATTATTTTGTGATGATATGTATCAGTTATGTGTGATGATATGTACCAGTTATGTGTGAAGATATGTACCAATTATATGTGATGATATATGTCAGTATATACGATGATAAATTAAATTATAGGCTGCACCTTGCAAGTTACACCTGGGTCCATGGTATACTCTCTCATAAGGGGGTGCCCCGCCACCAGCATGTTGGCGAAAGAGTATACCATGGATCCGGGTGCACCTTGTAAGGTGCACCCTGTAATTTAATTTATCATCGCATATAACTGACATATATCATCACAAATAACTGGTACATCTCATCACATATAACTGATACATATCATCACAAGTAATTGAAATTTTAAATTTAAAATTTAAAATCTTAAAATAAAAAAAAATAAACCTAAAACAAAAAATTAAACAGTAAAAATGAAAAATTAATCCCTAAAATGAAAAACTATACCCTGAAATTGAATATTAAACTCTAAATTCTAAATTTATATCACTTATAACTAACACATATCATCACATATAACTGGCAGAATGATAGTTTTGCCCGAACCCTAAAATGGAAAATTAAATAAAAAAAATAAAAAACTAAACCTTAAAATGAAGTATTAAACCCTAAAAATGGAAAACTAAACCCTAAAATGGGAAGGTAAACCCTAAACTCTAAATTTTCGACACATATCATCACGTATAACTATCATATATCATCACGTAAAACAGTGTGCACCTAGTAAGGTGCACCTAATAAATTGCCCATGTTGGCGCTTTACCACTGTTGCCCAAAAAGATTTCAACCAACGAAACTTGGCTTATTTAATTATTTATGATATGTATAATTATTGTTTATATTACTTTAATAGTATATTATGTAGTTAAACTTAACCCAATATTTATTACTCTAATAATCAAAATATTTACTCTAATAATAGTATATTACTCTAATAATCAAAATAAACTTAACCCAATATTTATTATTTTTATTGTTCTTTTTTGTTTTAGTTAAGTTATACTTATTTTTAATATTAATTTGATAGTATATATGTAGTTAATGAAGAAGCTAATAATCAAAATAAATCTAATGTAATATTTATAAAATATTATTATTTTAAAATAAATAAATATTTTATAAATCCAAACATCTACGCCCTCAATGCCATATGCATATGAGTGCGTCCAAATATATATTTTATAAATCCAAATATTTTCGTTATTTGAATTAAACAAAATGCAAATATATATTATCCCACATAATTTATATTATGTATATATATATATAAATCCAAAGCCACTTCCATCCGGAAATCTGCCACCACCATTCGGTATCCGAATAATCTTGACAACATAAAAAAAAATCAAGTATTTTTTTAAAATTGGGCATTACGGGGTGCCCGACAACCTGCCGTCGTTATCTAACAGCCAACATCGCCGTTGGCGGCCGAAAATTTTTCGGCCACAAAAAAAAACGCATTTATAAAAAAGTTTACTGGCTAAGGGGTTGCCCGGCCACCAGCCTATTGGCGCTTTACCACTGTCGCCCAAAAAGATTTCAACCAACGAAACTTGGCTTATTTAATTATTTATGAATTATTATTTATGTTACTTTGATAGTATATTATGTAGTTAATGAAAATTCTAATAATCAAAATAAACTTAACCCAATATTTATTTATTTTTTTGTTCTTTTTTGGTTTTAGTTAAGTTGTACTTATTTTAATATTAATTTGATAGTATATTATGTAGTTAATGAAGAATCTAATAATCAAAATAAATCTAACGTAATATTTATAAAAAATTATTATTTTAAAATAAATAAATATTTTATAAATTCAAACATCTATGCCCTCAATGTCATATGCATATGAGTGCGTCCAAATATATATTTTATAAATCCAAACTTTTTCGTTATTTGAATGAAACAAAAATACAATACATATTATCCCACATAATATATATTATGTGGGACGTAATATATATATCCTTTGTTGAATGAAGCAAAAATCCAAATATTTGGTTCAATTAGGGGATGCCCAACAAAGATGATTTTTATTTTTTTATTAATAATTCATTAACTCATTTGTGACAATTTTTATTTTTGAATTTTTTATTATTATATTGTACGTATATTTAATTATTTTGTGAACATGTTATGTTTTTTCTTTACTTAGTAAATAATCTCGAACTTAAATAAATAGAAAATTATGCAAATCATATTAATATGTCAAATATTTATAAATGATTTATCATTTTTGTTATTAGTCGGATAAGTATAACTGTATAAAATATAATCATAATTCTTCAGTAAATTTTTATTTCTTTTATGATAACCAAATGATGTAAAGAGTATCAACTCAACCAACATATTTCCATGGTGAGCATTACATCAAACTTTTCCAACAAACAACAACAACATAAAGGTAAACTAAATTATTTTTTGATTTTTGTTTCTAAAGTCTCCAAACCAAATTCTTCTTTACCACCATCACAGCCAACCCCAAACTCACGACCAAAATCCGACCGGCCATCAATTTCCTTTCACTAACGTCACCACTACCGTCGCACGTACAGACCCAAACCCGAACCAAATCGGCAGTCATCAAAGCTACCATGACAGCCGCCCATCTCGGCCGAATCGCCACTACCACCGCCGTGATACAATCCCACCTTTTGAAAACAAAACCCGACCACCGCTAGAAATCGCAGCACCTTTTACAGACCTGCTCGGTCGGCTGAAACTATCATCCCATCTCCATCATTGATGTGGACCAAAATATTCGTACGTAATATTATGTGATATATATGGGTATTTGTGGAAGGCAACCTCATTTACAGGAGAGGGTGTGCCTCCTGGAAGATGGGCGAGCTGTATTATGTCTTTGAGAAGTGAACGAGCCGAAGGCTGTTCCTCAATATTATGCCTTTGAGAGGTGAACGAGCCGAAGGCTGTTCCTCAAAAGTGGGCGAGCTGATGTATCTGGAGTAGCGACCTGTAGTATGAGGATGAGTTCTCATATAGGGTCGTGATCTCTGGTGGGTTGGGCTGAGTATTTGAGCCTGATTGAGAGTTTAATATGTATATGGGCCTGGTGGGCTATATGCCCAGGTTTATTTCGGTAATATATATTAAGAAGTTTCATGTTTATGAAACTTATCATATGGGAAGAGTCCCAATTGAAAGTCGGTGAAAGAGTCACAGTGTGAATGGAATTCTGGTTATGAAAGGTAACCCTAGATGGTGGAGGATTTCTCCTATATCTATAAAAGAAGGCTTTTGCCTCTTATTTTATATTCATTATCATACTATTATTGTGATTTCACCGCATTATTGAGAGAGAGGAGTGTGTTTTTCGCTTATTAACTTAAGCGTCGGAGGGCCTTAACGGGCTCGAAATCTGGCCCGTTCTAGGCGTTGTTTTACAGGATCGGCGAGGTCATTGTGACGATTGCTGGAGGTTTTTGAGGTCGCTGAGACATCTTTCATCACCAATTTAGGTCGCTGATCTCTATTTTGAGGTTAGTGTCCCCTTTATTTGGTAACCCAACTTTTTGGACTTATCAAATTGGCGCCGTCTGTGGGAAAGAGGGACATCGAGTCCTTGAGCGAAAGACGTGAGAAATTTCGTAAACAAAATATGAGGGATAACAACATAATTCCGAGGACTTTACAATAAAGTGCTCTATCGAACAACAAGAAGAACAGAAAGAATATATTGGTGGACGTTAATGAGAAAGACGAGGCCAGGGATGGAAAAATGCCTCCTCAGGTGGATCCAGTTGTCCAGGGTGTTGGTAGTACGCCACCGCCCTCCCCCAGAAGGCGTGAGGGGAAGGGATTGGCGGAAGACGTAGAGATGAAAACGCCGGAAGTTGAGGCGCAAAAGGCGATCCATGTGGAGGGGAAAGAAGGAGAAGATTTACTGAATTACAAACCTTGTCAGAGTAAAAAAAAGATTTTTGGATGGACTCATGGACTTCGTGCCGCTGGAGAAGCATACTTAGCAAGCGAGCTGAGTACGGGGAAGGAAAAAGGCGGTAGATCTCATAGCGAGAAGGAGGAGGAGTCAGCGGTTAAAAAAGTAGAGCGAGGCGAGAAATCTACGTCGAAAAGACTATCTCGCAAAAGGGGGCGGAGTAAGCGGAGAAAGGAGGATGTTTCGAGTTCTACCTCGTCTGTAGGCTCCCATACTCGTAGACAGCGGGCGAGAGGACGGAAGGTAAGGCGGAGTCGTTACAGGCGAAGTAGTCGACGACATTATAGATATAGCAGTGATAGCGAGACCCCGACTTCTGATACGGATGGTGAGTCTCAGGCGAGAACTAAGAAGAGCGGTAATGTGTCCAAAGGAGAGAGTGATATGGGACCACATAATAAGGCCATTAGAGAGCTGCAGGAGGCCATGCTAAAGTTACAAAGGCGAGTAGATGGAGATAAGCTGGAAGGAGAGGAAGGACATCCTTTCTCGGAGGATATGATGCATGCACCAATGCCTAAAAACTATAAGGCGTTGGATTTGCAGTATCGGGGGTTAACGGATCCAGTTGAGCACCTACAGCTCTTTGAAAATGCGAGAATGCTACACAACTACACGGATGCTGTGGCATGCCGAGCTTTTATATCCACCCTGAGGGGGATCGCGCAAAATTGGTTCTATCAACTCCCGCAGGGGAAAATTACCAGTTATTCAGTGTTGCGAGCTGCCTTTTTGAAGTAATTCTCCAGCGCTCGACAGGGTGCGAGGACGGCGCAGTCACTCTTTACCATGGTACAGCGACCTGACGAGACGCTCAAACAATATGTCAACAGATTCACCAGTGCTACTTTGGGGGTGCCCACTGCCACTGACGAGATGAAGGCTGGAGCTTTACGTCAAGGATTGAGGAGAGAGGACTTGCGCAAATCGTTAGTGAAAAAAGAGGCACGAACGTATGATGATGTCCTGGCAAGATGTCATAAATACATACAGGTGGAGGAGGCTGAAGAGGAACATAGGGTGCGTTTTGGCAGGTCGGATACGGAGGCGCGAGAAGTTATCCCGAGGAGAGAAGTAAGAAGAGAATCGAGGAGGGGAGTGCGCGGGCTCCTGGCTTCGAGTGCAGGGGTCAGTGCGAGGCAGGAGGCGAGCGCGCGCGATTGGAAACAAGAAGACTTCACACCATTAATGTTTCTGCGGGCTAAGGTATTCAGTATTATGGAGCGTTTTGTGCCTGATGCCATACAGTGGCCTGAGGATCGCACACCTATCCCCACTCAACCCAAGACTGCCTCCTTCTATCGATTTCACAATAATTACGGGAATTATACTGAGAAGTGTAGGCACCTCAAAGAAGAAATAGAAAGATTGATAAAGGCAGGGCATTTGAAGGAAGTGATCTATAAAGAGAGGGAGCCACGCGAACAAGGGCAGGCGTTACCTCCACCACCGCCGAGGAGCCCGCCTCAGCAGCAGGTCGCGAGGCAAGGACGGCAAGGAAATCAGAGACAGGAAGGGCCGCGGAGAAATAGAGGAAGAATAAACATGATTTCCGGAGGGCCAACGGATGGGGACTCCAACAATGCGAGAAAACGACATGTCAAGTCAGCTCGCTTGGGCGTAAGTGAGGTCGCCAGTGTGAGAAGACAGCCTCAAGTAGCAGGGCCAGTCATTTCCTTTGGCCCCGATGAGAGGCGCGGGCTACAGGAAGATCATAATGATGCATTAGTGGTCGAGGCGGAAATTGAGGGTTATGAGGTCAGTAGGATATTTGTAGATAATGGAAGCTCGGTAAACATTATATATACAGACTGCCTTGATCGGATGGAAATAGATAGAAGAGTGAGGTCGGTGAACACGCCCATATATGCTTTTAATGGGGCGCAGGTGAACACGGAAGGCGAATTGACGTTGCAAGTGGCGTTGGGAAGAGATGAGTCGAGAGTCGAGAAGAGCTTAAAGTTTCTAATCATCCAGGGGAGGTCGGCCTACAACGTGATACTAGGACGACCTGCCCTTAATGCGTTTCAGGCAGTAACATCGACTTATCACATGAGTATCAAGTACCCAGTAGGCAATGGAGTGGGCGAGGTTGTTGCAGAGCAACAGGTCGCAAGGTCGTGTTATCAGATGGCGGTCAGGAAAGGGTTGATGGAGAATAAGCGAGAGAGAGGTAATGATCAACCGGAAGGGGTGCTCAACCCCAAGAAAATGAAAGAACAGGAGAATTCGGTTCAGCCGAACGAGGATTTAATGGAGATTTCCCTGGAAGAAGAACATCTGGAGTATACCACGAGGATAGGTACCCAAATACCTGAGGCATTGAAGAACGAGCTGATAGAGTTGTTGAGAGAGTTTTGGGATATTTTTGCGTTCGGTGATGAAGAGTTGACGGGTGTTTCACCAGAGGTCGCGCAGCACCATTTGAATGCGGACCCGGAGGCGAAGTCGGTAAAACAAAAGAGAAGGCACTTTGGGCCGAAACTGGACAAGGTGATTGAAGAAGAGGTGCAAAAATTGTTGAAAGCAGGCCATATAAGAGAGATTCAGTTCCCGTAGTACTTGTCCAATGTCGTGATGGTACCAAAACCAGCTCAAAAATGGAGGATGTGCGTGGATTTTCGTGACTTGAATAAGGCATGTCCTAAGGATCATTATCCTTTGCCGCGGATTGATCAGTTGGTGGACTCTACCTCGGGGTGCGAGCTGTTGAGTATGATGGACGCTTCGCAGGGATATCACCAAATACCCTTGGCGAAGGAAGATCAGCCCAAAGTAAGTTTTGTTACTTCTACAGGTACTTATTGTTTCGTCTCCATGCCCTTCGAGTTGAAGAATGCAGATGCGACCTATCAGCGGTTGGTGGATCGCATGTTTAAGGATCTTCTGGGGTCCACCATGGAAGTTTATGTAGATGATATGCTGGTGAAGAGCAAAAAAGCAGATTCCCATGTTGAAGATTTGAAGAAGACTTTCGTTATTCTAAGACAGTATGGGATGAAGCTTAACCCGAAGAAGTGTGTGTTCGGGGTGCGATCAGGGAAATTTTTGGGTTATATGGTGACGGAGCGAGGAATCGAGGTGAACCCTGAGAAGGTGCGGGCTGTTTTGGAGATGCCGCACCCTCGCACAGTGCGGGATGTGCAAGTATTTACGGGGCGCATCGCAGGTCTTAGCCGTTTTATTTCCAGGTCGGCGGAACGAGGTGTCCCCTTTTTTAGGGCGCTAAGAAAGGGATCCAAGTTCGACTGGTCAGAGGAAGCGGCGAATGCCTTTGACGAGCTGAAAAAATACTTAGCAGAGATACCACTACTGACCAAACCAATGCCGGGAGAGGATTTGATTTTGTATATATCCGTGGGGGAGGTCACAGTGAGCTCTGTCCTGATCCGAGAAGAAGCAGGTTTGCAGAGACCTATTTATTATATTAGCAGGATGCTACGGGGAGCTGAACTGAAGTATACCGAGCTGGAGAAAGGAGGGTTTGTGCTTGTTTGTACGGCCAGGAAATTGAGGCCTTATTTCTTGAGCCACAGAGTGAAGGTACGTACCAATTTGGCCCTCAAACAAGTCCTGGGCAATCCAAACGTGTCAGGGCAATTGGTAAAATGGGCGGTGGAGCTGAGTGAGTATGACGTGGTTTATGAGCCAAGGGTGGCTATCAAAGCACAAGTATTAGCAGATTTCTTGCAGGAAATGACGAGGCAGGTCGACGAGGATAGAGAAGTGAAAGCGTGGACCTTGTTTACAGATGGGTCAACTATGGCTTCAGGGGCAGGGTTAGGTGTTGTACTAACTAGTCCAGAGGGAGAGAATTTAGAGTTTGCGATCAAATTGGGATATAAAGCATCCAACAATGAGACTGAATACGAAGCTGTGTTACAAGGAATCAAGATGGCTAGCGAGTTGGGAGCTCGAAGGCTATGGGCATATACTGATTCGCAACTGGTAGCTCGACAGTTCGATGGTTCTTTCGAAGCTAGAGAAGAGCGTATGGCGGTGTATTTGAGGAAATTGCGAGAACAAGCGGCTCGTTTTGAAGAGTTCAAGCTGGAGCACCTGCCGCGAGCTGAAAATACACGGGCGGATCAGCTCGCGCGAATAGCAGGAGCGTTAGTGTCCTGTGACACTCGAAAAATCACACTGATGGAACTGGGTAATAGCAGTGTAGAGAAGGGAGTAGAGGTTATGGAAATTGAAGACAAGGATGATTGCCGATCGCCTATTTGGGATACTCTCCTTAAAGCACAGGAAGGCACAGAGAAATTGACAACGAAAGAAGCTAGAGTTGCAGCTCGTTCTTGTGCTATTAATGAGGAACTGTATAAGAGGTCGCGGTTTGGGCCTCTTCTGAAATGTTTAGCTAAGGAACGTGGGATGGAGGTACTACGAGAGATACATGAAGGGTATTGTGGAGATCATGCAAAGGGAAAGGCCTTGATGGGTATAACGTTACGAGCAGGTTTCTTTTGGCCTGGGATGAAGGCTATGGCAAGCGAGCTGGTTCGAACGTGTAAGAAGTGTCAAATGCATGCTCCGGTTATTCACATACCGGTTGATGAAATGATAGTAATGAGCTCGCCATGCCCATTTGCGCAGTGGGGGATCGATATTGTAGGTCCTTTCCCAAAGACCCCGGGCAGTAAAGAACATTTAGTGGTGGCTATTGATTATTTCACCAAGTGGGTGGA
>BMAC01000086.1:1227284-1238644 GCA_014905375.1 Phtheirospermum japonicum | reverse complement strand
AACCACCACGGGGGAGTCGCCGTTCAGCTTGGTTTATGGGATGGATGCAGTCATTCCCGCCGAGATAGTTGGAGGTTCGCAGCGTTTAGCGACCTTTAGCGTGGAAGAAAATGAACGATTGGCTCGAGGAGCGATCGAAACGATTGAAGAGATACGTGAGAAAGCTGCAGCTTGGGTGGAACATTACAAACAACGAGTGCAGGCTGCTTTTAACAAACAAGTTAAATATCGTTGTTTTCAGGTTGGCGATTTAGTGTGGAAGAGATCTGATGCTTTGAAGGCGACCAAGAAGCTGGAGCCAAACTGGATTGGGCCCTTTAAAGTGAGGAAGGTACTGCGAGGCGGTGCATATATACTTGAAGGTGCAGACGGGAAGATTTTACCCCGGAGCTGGAATGTGTGCCATTTGAAAAAGTATTACGCATAGAAAGAGGATCTCGGGAGAAGGTAACTCTGGTCGGAGGGCACTTCTCCCGGGTATTTGAGAGTGATTATTTTTGAAAATTCTTTTTGGTGAGAGAGGGTAACTCTGGCTTGGAGGGCACCTCTCTCGACCTGATGATTGTTTCGGAAGTTTTTGGTTATGGCGAGAGAGGGTAACTCTTGTGTTGGAGGGCACCTCTCTCGACCTAGTAGTTGATTAAAAGTTTGTAAGTCTTTATAGCAGGAGAAGGTAACTCTGGTCGGAGGGCACTTCTCCTGCGAGCTATTTAAATGATTGAATAATATGGAAAGTGAAATTTGATAAGTTGTTTTGTCTTCTCTTTTGGCGAGCTAATGTGCTTTTCTGGGTTTTAAGGTGGGAGGGGGTAACTCTTGTGTTGGAGGGCACCCCTCTCGACCTCATGATTTGTTGAAAGTTTTGTAAGGGTATTATGGCGCGGAAAAGGGTAGCTTTCATACCTTTTTCGGCCAAGCGAGCTATTGATGAAAGTGGATGTTTGTGTGAAGATAGTTAGTACATCTTTCTCAGTTAAATGGTCTGAGATGATCAGGGCAGGGAGATGGGTAACTCTGAACTGGAGGGCACCTCTCCCGACCTGATAATCGATCAAGGGTTATAATTTTTATGTGATTTATATTCACGAACTGGGGAAAGGGTAACTCTTGTGTTGGAGGGCACCTTTCTCGCAGTATAAGTGAAAGTAATGGTAAGTTGGTGCTTGTTTAGATTAATGATTGGAGTCTGATTGTAAGAGCGTCGTTGTGGTGCTAGGAGAAGGTAACTCTGGACCGGAGGGCACTTCTCCCGACCAAGCGAGCTGTGCAGTTGCGTGAATAATTTTATGCTTTGAAAATGTGTTTTATGATATTCGGGATATAAAAGGAAAGGTGAACTGCGCTGAGGCGTACCCTTTCCGACTGATTGAATAGATTGTGATCACATGAGGTATAAGAAAAGTTGAAATAGCACTTCTCCTGATCCAATGAGATGGAGATTATTTTGCGTGATTGCATAACGAGTTGTTTGATTTTGGTTATATGGTTATGGTGTTAATGATTTCTTGAATAATAATGATCTTTACGAGCTAAGATCATTGTTTGCAATATGAGATCTTGTGCTGAGCCGGACATAATAATGTCTTATGGCAAGATTATATTTTTGATACTGAAAGTGCATAGATAAAATGAATAATGGATAAATTGTTTATACAGTTGAAAGGTGATTAAATGTTCTGCACAGTTTTTTCGATTGAGGAAGCCTCATCAGGAGGATTTGTGTGAGCTGGCTCGGATTTGGGGTTGATGGCAGGGTCTTGATCGGGCAATAGGTCGTCTAGGGGTGTCTTCAGCTCGGCGTAGACCCCCGCGGCCAAGGCTGCTCGACTTTGACAGGATAGCCACCACTTTGCGTAGATGGATTGTGTCCAGTCGCCCTTGAAACAGCTAAACGGAGTTAGCTTGTTGATGATGGCCTCGATGTTGGGGGTGTACGAGACGTTCAGCGCAGCGACCTCCTCCTTGATCATGTTGGCTGCACTGGAAACCCATTCAGTAGCCCCGCCAGCCATCAGTCCGAAATAGATAGAGGATTTCTCGTATGCCTTGATGAGCTCCTGACGGTACGCGTCGATGGATTTTCTGTCGACCTCACTAATGAGGAAGGTCTGACGACCTTCAGATATCCCTTTTTCGTAATTCATCTTGAGAAGATCGGGGAGCCTTTGTTGATGGAGGGCGAGCTCTGTTGCTGTTCGGCTAAGCTTTTCTGTCTTTTGGCTTAGCTCGCTGTTCACATGCGTAGTCTCGTCCTTCAGACTGTTGATTTGGCTTTTGGAAATGGCTACCTCCTCGTCACGGGCTTTCAACAGTTGGAGTGTTCTATCTAACTCCCCTTGTGTCAGTGAGAGCTGCCGGGTTTGCTGTTCAGCTTGTGTGGTTAGCTCGTCAACAGTTTTCTGAAGGTCGCTCGCAGATGAACGAGCTACGAATTCCGCCGAAAATTTAGCGAACATAGGCTTCAGCTGCAATCATTACATTGTGAGTACGGGTTTATGGATAAGTTATGGAATGAGTTATGGACAAGGATCTTTTGTTTATACCTGTTTAAGGGCGTGCTCGCTAAGAAGAGCTTCGACATCATCAGCATCATCCAGCTTAGCCAACACTTTGCTCAGGCTGGACGCACTAGTTGAAATCGGCGCTGGTCCCTTACGAAGGCGACGTTTTTTCTGCTCTGGCGGGCTGGGGCTTGGGCTCCTCGCCACTGGGCTCTTGGGAGCATCGTGGAGAGGATGTTTGCCTTTATTTTTGCTAGGTCGCCGGACTAGCTGGGCCTCTCCCTCTTCGCCATCAGCTGCCCCAGAGGCCTGTTGTGTGGCCTCGCTTGTGTTGGTCGGCGTTGGAGCAGGGTGAGCTTTGAATTGTGTTGAGGGTTGTTTTTGCTCCTCTTCGGCAAGGGTCGCCGCACAGTTCTTGATGAAGGCCACTTCATTACATAGAGAGATTGTTGTTATTTGATTTACGTTGTAAATAATGAGGTGTAATTGTGAAACCTAAAAGCACCTACCGAATTCATCAGCTGTGATGGCGAGGTGTGGTGCCACTGGGCGGGAGTCAGTGCCCACGTAGCGGAACATATCCGATCGGTTGGTGAGAAGTGTTATGTCAAATGGGTGTTTGCTCCATTCCTTGAGCTGATCGGTATATTTTTTATAAAGACGAGGGCACTCCTTGGAAGTGGTTGGTTTATATTGTTTGGGAGTGCGACTTTTTAGCTCGGTTATGAAAGGCCGTTCTTCAGAATTGTAGATAAAGAAAAAGTTCTTTCTCCACTCGGGGACTTTGTTAGGAGGGTTTGTGAGAAAACGAGTTAAGCCTGACCAAGCGGAGAGATAGAAAGAGTTTTGTTGATATTTTATTTGGAAACAGAAGTGGAAGAAGCCCGGGTCAGGATTGGTATTGTAGTACTCGCATAGTAAGAGGTATCCTGCCAGGTACTTCATGGATTTTGGGGTTAATTGTAAGGGTGAGATATTGTATAGGTTGGAGATTTCGATGTAGAAGGGGTGAGCTGGAAACCTAAACCCTGCTACCAATAATGTGTCGTAGAGGGTAATATGGTTGGGCGCAGGTCGCAAGGGGTCTACATGTGGCCCTTCGGGTAGGACCATCTTGGCGGTTCTAGGTAGATTGAGGATTCTCTTAAATTTTTCTAATTTGGAACGCTCGGGTAATATCCAGTAGTTGAATTTGATTTCTTTTGTTGAGGGAGAAGAAAAAGGTAGGTCGCTAATGGATAAGGAAGAGGCTACAGTCACAGGGTTCTCCCTAAAATGGTCGCAGGGTGGAGGTTTGTTAGATGTGGGTAGAGGGACACCCTCCGGGATAGGTGTGAGGGTTAATGATGAAGAAGATGGAATTTCATGGAGGTTGTCTCTCGAGGTTTGAGTTTCAGAAAGGGTTATGGTTTGGGCTCGAAGTTCCGGCCAGGTTACGTCACCTTCTGGCTCATCGCGGAGGCCGGAAGAAGGTAATAGAGGCTGCTTTTGCCTAGTTTCGATTATAAAAGGGTTTTTTGAGGGAACGGAATCAGGGGAGAGAGTTGAATTTTGTGAATTATCAGTGGGGGATGCTGATGCCATCGAAAATTAAAATACATTCAGGGAATGAATAACACAGAGCACAAATATTTCAGTATACACAATTATAGATCTAACAGTGTGATTAAAATTGCTATTTGAAAAGGTTTGGGGGACTTACACATTTTTGACGAGCTGCAGGTCGTTGGTGAACAGTGTGATGGTATGAAATCTTCGAATGATTGTGAGTCCTTAAGCTTTTTTGCAGAACAGTAATGGTGTTTCTTTTATTTGAAATGGCATAAAAGGGTAAATAAAGAAGATGAGAGGGTTTTATATTGGGAGGCGTAAAAGTGATGAGACAGATTGGAGCGGGCAAAAATAGGGTTTCATTCGAGGAATGTTTTGGGCCCACTATATTTATTATACTCCGAGAAAGTATTAGAGTGACACGTACCCGACATTGTGTCAGGCTGCATTTAATGAAGCATAAGTGAGTTGGGATGTGAGAAGAGAAGCGTGTTTTGACTTTATGGTTTGCTTGTAATTGCGATTCTGAGACTAGTTGTGGCTGCAGGTCGATTGAGGAGTGGTATATTTTCAGGTCGCCCAATGTAAAATTTTGAGATATAACTTGGGGACTTGTGCGTATGAGGTCATTCAAAACGGTAATGATAGTGTGATTGAGAAAGTGAGCTCGGTATGTTGACCTTTTGTAGGTCGCAGGTGTGGTTAATGGTCTATAATGAATTATTGGTATTGTTGCTCGATGAGATCGAGCCGGGTAATTTTGAGATATGATTTTGTGAGGTAAAATGATGATTTGTGTGCATATGTTGTTTATGTTTGATTTTATATTTACATGTCCCATCTGATTTCGTGTCTCAATCATCTAGAACATGGGGAACTAGCTGATGTGGACCAAAATATTCGTACGTAATATTATGTGATATATATGGGTATTTGTGGAAGGCGACCTCATTTACAGGAGAGGGTGTGCCTCCTGGAAGATGGGCGAGCTGTATTATGTCTTTGAGAAGTGAACGAGTCGAAGGCTGTTCCTCAATATTATGCCTTTAAGAGGTGAACGAGGCGAAGGCTGTTCCTCAAAAGTGGGCGAGCTGATGTATCTGGAGTAGCGACCTGTAGTATGAGGATGAGTTCTCATATAGGGTCGTGATCTTTGGTGGGTTGGGCTGAGTATTTGAGCCTGATTGAGAGTTTAATATGTATATGGGCCTGGTGGGCTATATGCCCAGGCTTATTTCGGTAATATATATTAAGAAGTTTCATGTTTATGAAAACTTATCATATGGGAAGAGTCCCAATTGAAAGTCGGTGAAAGAGTCACGGTGTGAATGAAATTCTGGTTATGAAAGGTAACCCTAAATAGTGGAGGATTTCTCCTATCTCTATAAAAGAAGGCTTTTGCCTCTTATTTTATATTCATTATCATACTATTATTGTGATTTCACCGCATTATTGAGAGAGAGGAGTGTGTTTTTCGCTTATTAACTTAAGCGTCGGAGGGCCTTAACGGGCTCGAAATTCGGCCCGTTCTAGGCGTTGTTTTGCAGGATCGGCGAGGTCGTTGTGACGATTGCTGGAGGTTTTTGAGGTCGCTGAGACATCTTTCATCACCAATTTAGGTCGCTGATCTCTATTTTGAGGTTAGTGTCCCCTTTATTTGGTAACCCAACTTTTTGAACTTATCAACCATCACCAACAAAATTACCTCAAGATAATTACAAAAACTATTTATTAGGTTTATCCTAATTACATAAAGAAAAAAAATATCATTTAATTACAAATAAACCCTTACAGTGTTATAAAAATTCATCTGAACTCATATTTGCCTACACACACACACTCTTGAGTTGAAAAAGAGATGCAAATGTCAAGGATATTTGTAATTTTTAACAATAATGGGGTATTTTTGCAATTAAGCTAGATATCATGAGCAGTTTTTGAAAATAACACTAAAATAAATTAATCAAAATGTTATCAGCTTCTAAGGATCTCAAACACACCAACCTCGAGAAACCAAAAGCAATCATCGGAGGTTGTGTTAGTCTTAATAACCAAAACTCGATCACCTTGGAACAACGAATGTAAGGAGGTTGTTTTAGTCTTAAAATAAATGCACTGGTGTCATATTGAATTTTGAGAATTTTAGTGAGACCAATTTTATCACAATTTAATTGTTTCACATAAAAGTAGCACTTACTGAATCATATGGAAAACATATAGCATATTTCAATATCTTTGTGTGCACCTAGAAAAAAGAAAGAAAAACAAAAAGATAGCAACAATCGTTACAAATCTTTTAATTTACATCCATTATTGGCACAAATAAATAAATATTTAATCAGTATTACAACTCACCTTACACTTAAGATTAGCTATATGACCCAAGCCTCTATGCCCCAGACCGTTCCATACTCCCCCTCTCCACACGAATTCTCGAACGAAAAAGATGAACAAAAAGCGGTTCATATTAATAAAAAAGGGAGAAAAGGTAACTGATATGGAACAAATGGCAAATTGGCAAATACAACAAATTGGCAAGTTGACAAAGGTAACCGATATAGTGAAGCGTCTTGAGCTTGTGGTGCAAATGGGTCGCGCACCAAATAGTCCCTAATGGCTCCTTACTTGCCAAGAATGTATGCGAGTAGAACATCTTTCGGAAAATCACAATCATGATCAAAGCAAATACCAAAGTTTTACTATTATATAAAGGGATGAGTACAAATAATAACCTTGTGGCTTATTCTATAGTTACATAAACAAAACCATCTTTTAAAATTACAAATATACCTTCAAAACTTAATAAATTAGAAACATAATAACGTGCATAACCCAACATTTTAATATAAATTTACATAAAATAGGATTTGTCAAGTCAATTCCTTTATTGATCATTATTATGGTAACTTTCGTATATAAATTTTGTCCCGCGATGAGATTAGTATTCAAATGCTTACTAATAATACATTGGGGTTTGACTTTCATACTCATTTGGTGTATAAAACACACTCCAATGTAGCTTGCCCAGTTGTGTTCACTTCTTCTCATAAGTGTAAAAAATAGCACATAAATTGATAAGTTCACTGGTGAGAATGAGCCCAACAATTATAAATTTCGCTTATTTCGGCCCATCTCATGAATGAACTATTATTAACAAAGAATTTATTATAATTATATGTTTTATCTTTTTTTTTTTAATCAAACTCTTGGTCTGTCAAATAAGAACTTAATTATAAACTAATTGCTTGGATCTGAGTATCTCAATTACGTTTCACTTGCTCTTTGTTAATGATTATTCTCTCAATATTTTTTCCTTTGTGGATGACTTTTCTAAAAAATCCTTACCAGGCCTTTATTAACAATTTATTTTCACTGGGAGATAAAAACCCACTTTAATACCAAGGAACTAATTCACCTCGGTTACATAGAATACTATATGATGTCACTGACAAACAATCAATGTCATCACTATTTTAAGAATACGATGTTACTAAAGTGCATTAGGAGCCTGATGCATTGGGAGAGAGCCATCCTGGGCAATGTAAATTGATATTTGAACTTCATTTATTTAGTATTAATTTCTTATTACTAATATTCAAGTCACGTAAGGCCGACGTATAATGATAGTGATCAGAAATTATGTAGTGTAGAAGTAAGCAATTAACACCCACCCTCAACCTAAAAAATCAAAATCAATTTATGTACACTCAATGATTAGAACCAAATAAGTGAAACTGCCAAGTTTTTTCATGATATTCAAAGCAGTGGCCGATCAAGAATGAAAGTTCATTAGGCACACAAAATTAATACAGGCATTGTTCATTAGCAAGTCATATTCATTTAAATAAAATTTAACTGTTTCACACAAAAGTAGCACCTACTGAATCATATGGAAAGCAGATAGCATATTTCAATATCTTTGTGTGCACCTAGAAAAAGAAAGAAAAAAAAAAAGAAATAGAAACAATCGTTACAAAACTTTCAATTTACATCCATTATTGGCACAAATAAATAAACATTTAATCAGAATTACAGCTCATCTTACACTTAAGATTAGCTATATGACCCCAAGCCTCTCGCCCCAGCCCGTTCCATACTCCCCCTCTCCACACGAATTCTCGAACGGAGAAAAGGTAACTGATATGGAACAAATGGCAAATTGGCAAATATAACAAACTAGTTTAATACCCGTGTATTACACGGGATTTATCAAAAGACAAATATAAAAAATATTTGCGATAATTACAAAATTTTATGTAAAATGAGAAATTCAAATGATGTATTCTCAACCCTTACCTTGTACATATCTAATTTATTTATTAATTATTATAATTATTAAATTTTTAATTTCATGCTTAAATTCAATTCATTAATAATTTTATTTACATACTTATAAAAATTCAAAAGAAGTCGCATTCTAAACACGTGCCTAATCTCTACATATTAATTATTATTACGTTATTTTGTATTTTAATATTTAGATTAAATTTATTAATAATATTAATTACATACTTTGAAAACCTAAACGGATGTACTCTCAACTCGTGTCATATTGTACCGATGTCTAATGAATATTTAATAACAATAATAATGATTATTATTATTATTATATAATTTTAGTTTTTTATATTTGATTGAATTCATTATCAATATTTATTTACATACTTAGATTATTTCAAATAAATCTTAATTTACCTATAGAATATTTAAAATTACAAAATTAAAATTATATTAATATTTAGAAAAACTCTATGGTGCCTTTAAGGGCAATTTATTAGGTGCACATGGGTGCACCTTGCTAGGTGCTCCTGTATTACGTGATGATATATGATAGTTATACGTGATGATATATGGTATTTATACGTGATGATATGTGACACAAATTTAGAGTTTAGGGTTTACCTTTTCATTTTAGGGTTTAGTTTTATATTTTAGAGTTTAGCTTTCCATTTTTATGGTTTAATATTTCATTTTAAAATTTAGTTTTTTATTTTTTTATTTAGTTTTTCATATTAGGGTCCCGGCAAAAATCTATCATTCTATATGTGATGATATGTGTTAGTTATATGTGATGATATGTGTCAGTTATATGTGATGATATATGATAGAAATTTAGAATTTAGAGTTTAATATTCAATTTCAGGATTTAGATTTTCATTTTAGGGATTAATTTTCCATTTTTAGGGTTAATTTTTTGTTTTTGGTTTATTTTTTAATTTTATGATTTTAAATTTTAAATTTAGAATTTCAATTATTTGTGATGATATGTCTCAGTTATATGTGATGATATATGATAGAAATTTAGAATTTAATATTCAATTTCAGGATTTAGATTTTCATTTTAGGGATTAATTTTCCATTTTTAGGGTTTACTTTTTTGTTTTTGGTTTATTTTTTAATTTTATGATTTTAAATTTTAAATTTAGAATTTCAATTATTTGTGATGATATGTCTCAGTTATATGTGATGATATGTATCAGTTATATGCGATGATATATGTGAGTTATATACGATGATACATTAAATTACAGGGTGCACCTTACAAGGCGGAACTAGGTCCATAGTATACTCTCTCGCCTTTAAGGGCACCATGCCCCCCACCCCCTGCATTTACAATCATAGATTTCTTAATCTAAAAAGTCTAAAATTGATCTAATGGTCCCTATTAAATTCCACTAAGTGAAGAATTGTGTCGTGAAGGCACCGTAGAAGTCCCATAATATTTATTATAAACACTACTTATTTAATAATTTCATAATAATTTTTTATTTATTAAAATTATATCTTATGTATTTATCTTTTAATTAAAGTAACTAACTTGGATCTTTTCTAATAATTTTATATGACTTATTTGTATTTTTATATTGGGAGAATAAAAGAAAAATATTGAATTAGGCAAAATATAATAAAATGAAAAGATTAAATTAGGTGAGATACAAAGGAAAATATTAAATTAAGTAGATATTAGGCTCGGATGAAACCTAAGCAATCGAAACACCAGAACTTTATATTTGTAAATCGAAGCATGTGAAGTAGACACACGCATATTATTCAGGATTTGGAAAGAGTAATATTCATTAAAAATACAAAAAGAATAATATTGAAAATGGTACATACAAATCGTAACATTCTTTATTTTGTTTTTACAATAAATAATTATTACACACAAATCAGAACATTACTTGTTCTAAATACAGTAAGACTGGTTTTCAGAATTAAGAATTTTGCAAATGTTTTACAGTGAGTCACGAAATTAGTTGTAATATCAAGAACATTATTTGTTCTAATCACAGTAAGACTGATTTTCAGAATAGAGAATTTTCAAGTTTTTTTTACATTAAGTCACGAAATTAGTTGTAAAGCATATCAAAATACCTTAAACTTGACGGGAAAACCCGTATAAAATTGAGTTTGAAAAATATAAAATATACAACACCCGCGTGTTACATGTGAATATGTGATATAAAAGATTAAATTTTATAAGATACTGATTATTCTATTGAAAAAATATCGTGCATCTAACTTGTAGTATATATAATATTATTTTAATTTTTGTTTTCGCGTAAGATATTAATTTGTTCGTGTTGATATATAATATATGTATCAATGCATTATATTTGAATTAGATAAAGAGATTTATAATATATTTAATATTTATTTTTCTAGACATAATAATTTAGTATTAGTATTAGTATATGTTATCTTTTTTGTTTCATTTTGTTTTTGTTTTTAATTTGGTGTAACAATAGTTTTTCGTATTTTAATATTATTTTTAATTTATTATATTGAAATTAGATAAAAAAAATTAGAATTTTATATATTTATATTTATTTTTCTTTTTTAATAACTTTATATAACTCATATCTTTCTTATATAAATATTTTGAATTATAATAAAATTATTTTAAATTTATTGTAAATAAAAATTATTTCAACTTATATAGACTTTTTCTAATTAGATATAAATTTTTTATATTTTATATTAGAAGAATAAAGGTAACATATTGAATTGGACAAAATATGTTTAAAAAAAATACTATAGTAGGTAAGATGTAATAAAAGAAAAATATTGAATTAGGCAAAATATAATATTAGGAAAGTATTAAAGTAGGTAAGTATATAAAAAGGAAAAATACTAAATTAGGTTAATATTAGACTTGGATGACACCGAAGCACTACAATAAAAACTTATGGAAGTTTACATATATAATAATACCTAAAATTATGGAGTTCTAATATTTTATAACAAATATTAATAATTAATATTATGTATATAATAATATTAATATTACGTGTGTGTATATATATA
>BMAC01000086.1:1202309-1221645 GCA_014905375.1 Phtheirospermum japonicum | reverse complement strand
GTTTTAAATTTAAATTTAGTATTTCAGTTATTAATGATGATATATCAGCTAAATATGATGATATGTACTAGTTAAATGTGAAGTTATGTAGCAGTTATAAAAATGATAAATTAAATTATTGGGTAAGGTGCACCTCGGTCCACGGTTAAATGACTCCTCAACCCCTGCCTAATCTCTATTTATTAATTATAGTTATTAAATTATTTTATGTTTCAATATTAGATTAAATTCGTTAATAATTATTAGTTACATACTTTAGAAAATTAAAAGAAATTTGTCATACTCTTAACATGTGTCGTATTGTACGGTGTGCAATCAATATGTATTAATTATTATTATATAATTTTAGGAAGATTCTGCGGTGCCCCCAATGTACCATACCCCATGTATTTCAAGCCATTGATGTATTACACTACATCAAAACTGAAATGATCTAATGGCTAAAATACATATTTATGTTTAGATTGAACTCATTATTGGTTATATACTTAGATTATTGCAAATAACTCGTAATTTATATATAGCGTATTTGAAACTCCAATTATAAAGTTATTTTAACTTTATTATAAATTAAGTTTTTTTGGAATTAAATTTATTTCATATGCAATTTGTATTTTAATTAAAATAACTAATTTAGTCTTTCTCTACTATTTATATATGAATTTATTGATAGTTTAATATTAAGAGAATAAAAGAAAAATACTATATTAAATAAAAGAAGAATATTGAATTTAGAAAAATACAATAAAAGAAAATGATTAAATTAAGAAAGTGTAATAAAAAAAAAATTAAATAAGCAAGATATGATAAAGAAATTAAATTAAGTATATATGACACACAAGAAACCAAAACACCATAACTTTTTATTTGTCAAATGAAACATACCAAGCTGACACATAGATCAGGAACGTTTGCCCAAAAGGATGTGTAAATCTAGACCAGCTAGTTATTCTCTAATAGCACTTGCATCAGTAGAGAATTTTCCATTGAAAACGGATGGAAGTCCAATGAAGAAGAAAAAGTGGGATGATGAATTTCATATCCGAATAAACCGTGTAATCGCAAGAAAATGATTTTTTCGCTATGGGTTGTGCAAAAGAAAATTTTATTCTCAAGTTTTTAATATTCAGCTAACAATTTTTTACATATGACCCCTATTTTATATTATTATATTCACACACTCATTTCTTTTATACTATTATCATTACATTTAAATAATTAAATACTACTAATTACAATATAATAATATACACCATTCACTGCCCAATATCTTGAATACCAAGATTCAATATTCCAATAAATCCTTAATACCCAAAATTTCGAATACCAAAAAGGGGCCACACCCCAAAATTTGATAAGTTGACCCCATCATTTTTGAACAAAATAGACATGTTTGAAAAAATAAAATAACCCTCTCATAAAATTTATTTATACATTAAAAAAGAAATACATCTTTTTCCTCCTAAAACCTTCAAGACCCATTTCAAAACAAGATAATGAAGGATGCTAATATAAATAAAATGAATGATACAAGTTTTCTCTACAATTTTCAGAGTTACAATAATCACATTACTACTTTGGTGCGTTTTTTCATCACTTTTTGGTCATAAATTGGTTTTGTATGGTATATTGTATGAGTTGTGTTCGAACTGGTAATGATGAATATAAACATGTTGTTCGGAAATAAAAAACAAAACTCGAACATATCATAATTTTTGGAAAACAGTTCGAACATGAATCTCAAGTTCGAAAATTTGCCCCGAACAGTATTTTTATTGCCAAGAAACGGAGTGTTCTAAAAATAAACTCGAACATTACACATTTGTTCATAAAATAATTTCGAACATTACATATTGTTCAAAAAAAATCGAGATTACACTTTTGTTCAAAAAAAAATTTCGAACACTGTTTCGTTGTTCGTGAAACCAAAGTCGAACCCTATGATAGTCCAATTTTTTTTTTTAAATTTTTTTTTTTGGCGGAACACCAGTTTTTACAGATAAGCGACTTACCTTAAATGTTTTGGTTGCTTATTATCATCCATCTTCTTATTGTTTTTTTTGGCAATAAAATTCGAAGAAAATAAAAATCTTCTTTTTTTTTTTTCCTTTGTTTTATTTTATAATTTTTTTTGTATATATTATATATTAAATTGGGAGTAAAGTAGAGAGTTTATGGTGTTATTAAAATTCTAATATATTTGAAATATTATTAAGGTGTTCTTATCCATGACATCAACTCATCAAATTTTAGGGTGCAAATATCCAGTTCCTACCAAAAATTAGAATCCCAACAAAACTAATCCAAAGAAGCACACCTCGCCCTTCAAAGAGCAAGTCTCCTGTGTGACAGCCACACGGATCTCCTTTCATGTGAACGAGTTGAAAACCCGCCCCCAACCCAGATTCGCCCACCAAACGGATCTCTTATAAAATAAAAAAAAAAATCACGTTGCGGAGCTGCCCAACCAATTCACACTAGGTTCTGACACAAGTTCTCAACAATTATAGACTAGGGATGATGTCGTACTTCGATTCCACCAGCGCTGTAATTCCGGTCACCATCTTCGGTTTTCGCGAGAGAAATATCATCAACAGGTGAAGACCGAGGCCACCGAAAACCACCAAAACGAGCACCGCCTCCTCCGACGGCTCGCCAAGTCGTCCCACCACCGATAAACACCCGACTTACCACAGCATAAGGAGCCGCAGTGGCAAATGGGTATCAGAGATTCGTGAGCCGAGAAAGACTACGCGCATATGGCTCGGAACCTACCTCTTGTCGGAGATGGCCGCCGCCGCCTACAACGTTGCGGCGCTGGCCCTCAAAGGCCGCGATGTTGTGTTGAACTTTCCCGGTCGTGTTGCTTCATTTCCGGCGCCATCTTCGCCTTCACTGCAGGATATTCAAAGAGCGGCGGCCGGCGCGGCAGAGATGATGAGGACGCCGGAGAGCGGCGGCGAAGTGGKTGAACATAGTCAGGCGGGGAAGGATGAGAGAGAGGGTAATGCAGAAAATATGAGTGGCAGTGGGTATGAGTTTGTAGATGAGGAGGCATGCCACTCACATAAAAGTGACATGTTTTGGTGCAAATGTGACAGTCTTTTACAGGAAAAAAAATAACGATTACTATCAACTATTAGAAAGTGACTTTTTATTTATAAAGTGACAGTAATATCTTAAGAAGTGACAGTATTATAATTTGACTACTATAATTTGTGTAGCAACTCTTTTTCTGCAGGTCGAAGGAGCAGGGAAGAAATCGACAAATCTAGAAAAATCAAATGTGACATTTTTTTGGATAAAAGTGACATATTTTGGGGGAAATGTGACAGTTTTTTACAGAAAAAAAAAAACAAAAAATAACGATTACTATCAACTATTAGAAAGTGACACTTTTTATTTATAAAGTGATAGTAATATCTTAAGAAGTGACAGTATTATAACTTGACTACTATAATCTGTGTAGCAACTCTTTTTCTGCAAAAAATCAAAAATGACACATTTTTGGACAAAAGTGACATATCTTGGTGCAAATGTGATAGTTTTTTACAGGAAAAAAAAAGCAAAAAAATAACGATTACTATCAACTATTAGAAAGTGACACTTTTTTATTTATAAAGTGACAGTAATATCTTAAAAAGTGACAGTATTATAACTTGACAACTATAATTTGTGCAGCAACTCTTTTACTGCAAAAAAATAATCAAAAGTGACACTTTTCTGGACAAAAGTGACATATTTTGGTGCAAATGTGACAACTTTTTACAGGAAAAAAAACCCAAAAAAATAACGATTACTATCAACTATTAGAAAGTGACACTTTTTATTTATAAAGTGATAGTAATATTTTAAGAAGTGACAGTATTATAACTTGACTACTATAATTTGTGTAGCAACTCTTTTTCTGCAAAAAATCAAAAGTGACACTTTTTTGGACAAAAGTGACATATTTTGGTGCAAATGTGACATTTTTTTACAGGAAAAAAAAAAAAATAACGATTACTATCAACTATTAGAAAGTGACTTTTTATTTATAAAGTGATAATAATATCTTAAAAAATGACAGTATTATAACTTGACTAAAATAAAATATAAATCTAATAACTTAACTAATTTCCAATAGCACCTGCAAAACAAGTTCACTAACATCCACAAGTAAGCAAAAGAGCGACATTGTTCTACGAAAAGTGCCAATTCTTGGATAAAAAACAAATAACGACAATAAACAATAATTAACGATTAGTTAACTTCTGATAAAAAGTTCTCAACAAGCTAAAACACAAACGCCTACATAATTCAATCTATGGTGCGACTACAACAATACTTCGAGCAACTTGGTCGAGATCCCATTGGTCCTAGACGTGATTCTTCGTCCACCCCTTGGGTCGACTTCAACAATGCTCATCTTCTGCAACTGTTGGATAATGTGACGAGCAACGGACCCACTGTTCTTGCCTAAATGAGGGGGACAGCTCTCATTCCTTTTGCTTCTACCGTAGATCCTTCTGAAGGCACCGACGCCAAGACCACCCCTCAAATATATCTTCCTAGCCATGGACACAGCCCTGATGTAGTACCAGTCAGGATCATATGGAGAAAGCCCTTTCAGCACACCAGTTTTCACAATATCGGTCCACTCTGGGAGCTCCATCTTGCCAGACCGCTTCAGGTGAGAGGCGTACGGGATCTGCGGCCGGGAGGGTATTTCGACCCAGGCGGAGGAGCGTGGGTCGTACGCGTGCGTCGCTGTGGCATACGGGGGGCGTGTGGACTGGCTGTGGAGGATCAGCCATGGCCACGGCCTGTTGCAGTGGCGGAGGGAGGAGGAAACGGCTTGGTACCATGCTTTAGACACGTCGGAGGTGGAGACCAGATCTGAAAGCAGTCAGGGAGGGAGGGGACAAGAATAAAGGTTTGGTTGGATTATTTTTTCTTTATACAATATTCAACTTGATGGGTCGGATCTGGGTCTGGGACTTCGTCACACAATAAAAAACCCATGTGACCGTCACATTTGAGTTTTTGCCCCCTTCAAAATCCGACATGAAAGTTTCAATAAAGTATATCATAAAGTGCCTAATTGAAGAGTTGTATGGTATCTGGCACAACTCCAAGTGAAATTACATTTTAAGATGCCACATTTTCTAAAAAGAAAAAAGAAACAATTCCAAACCCTACATGAGACCTTAAAAAATTTGGATCTCCACTCCAACAAGACTAAATAAAATAATAATTAGCAGTATGAAATCTGAAATTACTTCAATTTTAGAAAAAGTTGTATTAACTCGGTATTAAAATTTTCAAACTTCAATATCCGAGTTTTAGAATTTGTTTGGCATAGAAAGAATTGCATAAAAAAATAATAATTCAAACTTCAATTTTAGAATATGTTTGGCATAAAAAAAAATGGCAATCGAGGTAAAGCACACTCCTACTTTTGCTAGTAAATGTAAATTTACAAGGCTTATTCATAAAGCCAGCCAGCAATTTAAATATACAAATCACGAGTTCACAAAGGTTAGAATAAACATGATGCAAAATTGCATTATACCCAAACTCCCCTTTCCCAAAAAATCATAAAAGCCACCGGAACAACTCAGGAACACAACTACTGGTGCAGGCCCATAACGAAACTATCCAGCGCAGCTTCAGTTCCCAGCAAACAATAGTTTGTTTTTTAATTATTTTTTTCCATTTGGAGGTAGGGTTGGTCTTACAGGGATTTCTATTTTCTACTCCGTGGATCTATGGGCTATCTTGCACTCGCTTTTCGATTCATCAAGTCATGGTAGTATAGCAACAGGCACATTGGTTGACCAACAATACAGAAAAAACACCAGAACATCATATTGCCCACCTGGGAACAATAGTAAGATCGCAACACATTATTACGGAGATTGCGACTCATGCTCACAACATAATAGGCACTCATAAGCGATATCAGTTGTTGTCTAGACATGCATATCCACAACCAATTCTCTTTTCTACATTAGCTACAAGGTCATATAAAGACTTAGTTGTGATCTTCACTTCTGATCAAGTTTCGAGAGTGATGCCTAAAGATAGCTATCTCTTCAGTTCCCAGAAGATGCCAATTTATTTAAAGTGAGAGTGATGAGGTCATCAAGTAAGAAAAAGCAAATCAAACGTAATACAATAATGAAATTAATAGAGAAACTAATTAAACATATAAATGTGAAACAAAGAGAGAGCCTACCATCGAGTTTTTGAACTTGTCTTGCAAGTAATTAGTCACAATTACAAGAGGAACCTGTTGAAAGACGGAAAAATAAATTGACCGAATTAGAAATTAACTATGTCGTTTGTCATGAATAATGAATCAAACTATAGACCAAATTGTACACAATAGTGCATCTCGCTGGATACAGTTTGAACAAAAAAAATGAATTCATTACAATCACTGTTTCCAGTATTGAACAAGAAACTCAATTTCATTTGCCATTTCATGGGGTTGAATTTCTAAGTCGGTTGGTTGAAAAATGCATTGATTAAAGTGACATTCTTGATAATATACTACATCATTGTTAAAATCTTATCATCAATATATGGAGGTGATGGTAATAATTTAAAACCAACCTAGAAATGCAAATTTCAGAGACCTTTTCAACATTATAGCAAAATCACGTATTTGTTTGCATTGTTATTTCGCTCTTGAATTTCTCCATTACCATCATGTTTCAAAACTTTTTAAAACAAATTTCTTCATTAAAAATGGTATATTGTTTCCAGATCTACTAATAGGAAAAAAGAAACATTCCAACACAACAACAACAAATAAAATTATTGCATCGTCGGAAAATAAAAATGAATCACTGCCATACTGCAAACTCAAGTTGTACAGCAATTAAAATTCTCATACCTGAAACATAATACCAATGAATGCCCACAACTTGAACATATGGCAAGGGACAGCAATACACAGCTGTTTGACAAGCAGAAACCATAGAGATCAAGCTAAGCCCGAGTAAAGAGTTCTTAAGTTCCATGAATCTGCAATGACAGCAGAAAGGGGGGAAAAATCATACCTCATGGAAAATAGCAGACACGAGGAAGGCAACCAAAACTGCAACTACCTGCATCAGAAACCAATGGGCATTCAGAGATAAATAAGTTGCAACAGGAGAGGCAAACAATCTAAAAAACTGCAGACATACTACACATCAATTGCATGCAACTAATGGGCTCAAGCCAGCAATATTGTTTTGTTTAATATTACGAGAAGAAAAATTACCAATTTGTGAGCTCACATGAGTGGTTAGTCGCTCAAGATTCGATTCATTCTAAACCATAACTCCACGTATCAAACTTATATTCAAGATGCTTACCTTATCGGCATTAGAAACTCGAAAATTTTAACTCTATTATAGTTGATTGCCAAAGTGATATTTAAAGTGGAAATGAATAAAATCTGACAACAGCTAAAAACTTGTACACGGCCATTTTATGGCTTTTGCCAACTATGCTCAAGACAGTTAAGACTCAATCTGAACTGACACTGACAAGGTCAAGCTCTAAGTTCGAAAACTCACAGGCACTAGATCATTGGCATTCCTAGTAAGAAAGTACACCAGAGGTAACTATTGCTTGCCAGTTGTAAACACAGATAAGCAGATTTTGGAAATTAATTTTCTTAATTACAATTGCTTTTGGGTAAGAGACTGCTACAACACACCTGGGATATTAAATTGTGTAATGTATTGAGATGCATATATGCACATAAGCATTTTATTCTCTCTTTGCAAAAATAAATGGAAGCACGCACATAAATGTAAAATAGACAAAAAACATAATATAATGCTAGAACCTCTAGAAATGGAACTAGACCATAAAATGGACCGTAGCACGCACATAAATGTAAATAGACAAAAAAACATTATATAATGCTAGAAACTCTAGAAATTGAACTAGACCATAACCGCCCAGGACCAGTAATCCACCAAGCAACATATTCATACGAAGTAGTTTAATTTCATCATAGCTGAAAGGTTAGAAAAATATGAGAAAATACCTTTGGTATCCCATTCCGCAAGCAAGGAAAGTATATATGCCGGACCATCCATTTATGAACAGGCTGCAACAAATAAAATTCTAATAACTCTACAGTTGAAACGGCAATTGAGGAAAATGAAATAACTCAGAAATGGTAGCAAAATCCAAGTGTTCATTTAGCAAGTGCTTGGAATGATGAGGGCTATGAACCTTCTGATGCACATAAATATTGGTAGCTCTTTCATTAGTGAGGTTGGGGATTGCAAAACAGAAGTTTGTAAATATTGCAGACTGGAATGGGAAATTTCTGAATAGGCAACTCAAGAAGAACAAGACACAAGATGCCCCTTATTAATATTTATATTTACACTTATACACATGTAAACACAATACTATAATACAACATCACTCACTTTCCAGACATGATTTGACATCAACACTAAAAATTGAGGGTTTCAATCCTACAACAAACAAAGATTCTTAATATTCGCAAAACTATCAATACTCATGATTTTGAATTTCTTGACTTTGAATCCAAATGAATCCTACTGAGTCCTACTCATGGCGACCTGGTCGAATTGGACATTTAGGGGTAAAGCACTGTTTRGGTGCGGGCCGCGAGAGCGGTACCAAATCGAGGCAAACTCTGAATACTAGATATGATCTCAAAATAACAGGGATCAAGGTCGGCCAGTGAGACGATGGGGGATAAGCTTCATCATCGAGAGGGAAACAGCCTGGATCACAAGCTGAGGCCCCTAAATGACCGCTCAATGTTAAAGAAGGTAGGGGTGCAGAGACTGAAACTGACTGTATGCTGTCCCTTTCCTTTTTCATCCGCCCCTATCAATCAAAACACCAGCATCACCACCAGCACCCCCAACAACACACACACACGAACCCATGAATATTCAGTGGTCCCTACATGAATCTGTGCAACACAAAGTGCTCAAGCCTTTAAAAATAAATTCAGTTCCTTAAGTGACTTTTCTTCCCTTTTTCAGAAAAATCAGACTTACCATATTCCACATTCTCCAATACTGATGACAGCAGCCACAGTTGTTCCATCAATATAATAAGAACACATAAAATTAATCAGACATGAAATTGGTTCTGATAGAAAAACATTAGATAAAAAGAAAGAAATGTCCAGTGTATAATATCCTACCTCCTCCACTGTCCTTGCATTCCACCAATCCTTATAGAACTCACGATCACCAAAACATAGAAGTTCAGCAAGTATGTTTAGCCTATATCACAGCAGATGTGATTAGAGCAATGCACTTACAAACCTAGTTTCCCTGATCATAAACAGGTTTCCATCAAACAAATATATATATATATCATTTTGCAGAATTTTCTGCAATGCATAAGAGGGGCCTATATCAAAAAGGGAGTTTGTTGACAAGCTCTGCCCCTATAAAGGCAAACGATAAGATGTGCTCAGGCTAACTTCTCAGATATATTCCAAAAAAAAAAAAAAAAAAAGCAGAAAGAAGTTCCACCTCCAATCTCAACCTGAGATGTAAATCAACCTCACGTGGCCCGATTATATTTCGGAGACCACTCTAATTCACGTTACATAACCTAGATTCAGCTAAAACTACAGCTAATCATAAACTTAAAATATTGCCAGCATTTGAATTTTTACTATTTATGAAGGAATGAATTGGCTGTTAAGCAAAACCCGAACAAGTTCCATCAAGCGGAGATGAAAATAAATTTCATGCGACCCAGTTAGCTACAGAAGACCTTTTTAACTCACATCACAATTGCCTGGTATTGAACCAATAAATGCAGAGAAACTGAATTCTTAATATGACTGCAATTGAATTTTTCTAATTTATGGTGGAATGTATTAGACTATTTTTACAATTTAATCATGCATATAACAATAATTTCAACAGCTTTGACTGGCAACTTCAGCGCAGGAGAAATTTAATTCTTTAAATTCATGCAAGCAACATAATTAATGAAGTGTCCAATTTTATTTTCAAACCTCTTAGCAATCAAACTTTCAGCAAAATGCTCGCATAAATCTTTCATGAAACCATGCACTTAGAGAGCACAAACTATCTCTTTGTCTGCTGTAGCAAAACTCCGAATCTAAAATATGCCAAAACTTGTTCCCAAATCACCAAGCTACCTACCATTTAGACTATCTTCCATATATTGCATACCAGCACAAATGCCTAGATAGATAAATTCCAAAAGGCAGGACAAATGAGAGCCACATATGTGCCAGTAGCTTATGGAACCATACATAAAGCAAAAAAGTTTACGATGGACATAGCAATTATATTCCATCAAATTAAGAAAGAGAACATACCAAAGGTGGAAAAAACAATAAAACATGCAGAGCCACACATATAAATTTGGAACTGAAAGCTTCAAGACCCTCTCCGCGGCATACAAAAGGTTTCCTTTCAAAGGATGTTGCGAATTTTGCACAATCGGATTTATATACTGCATTAGAGAGTAAATTATATCAAGCTCAGTTAACACTAGAATAGGGAAAACCATGTCAACTTGGAAGAAATGGGAAAATCACCTGCTCAACAATAAATCCCATGAATCCTGTAAATATTACTAGTTTAATGAGTTGTCGTACCACCCAACCCTTCCGAATACATGATGTACGAGGGTAGCTTGGCTACAAACAATATTTAGTCCAGTATTAGAATTTAGTAATCACTGTTGTAAGGAATACATCAATGCATCAGTCATTGGCACAAGAACAGACCGGAACATAAAAACAAACACTGATATCAGGTCAGTGAGAATGATTATTTACTTCTTCAAATTAATAAAGTGCAGCTGCTGGACAGTGCAAGCACTTGACAGTTACAGCAGGTTCTAAACACTACAGTCATGCTGAATGAATATCCACTGTCATAACGAAACATGTGATGCTGAATGAATATAAGCAATTTCCAGGGGGGGCAAAAGCATCAACTGGATGTTCCCTTAGTTTATTTTCTTTCGCCATTTTAGATGGTTAATAACAATATGTTTGCTATATAACCCCTCATACAAGAAAAATGTCTGCAGAAATGTGAAAAACTAGCAAACAGTAAAATAGAGTTTTCACAAGTGTAGGGGCCTATAAATTGTTTGATTAACAATACCTCAAAATTGAAGAGTAAGGTTTGCTACTTCATGCAGAAAGGCTTCTCACTGCAATTAACAAACCTAACATGCAGACATATAATCTCTCTCTCTCCAATCTCACACATTATATATTTATATTACCCATCTATGCAATATAAACAAACATGAAAGTTCAATAATCTGTATATGTGATTCTATGGAAGCTTTAGACACATCATACTTTTTCAAGAATTTGCATATGATGTCTGTAGTGATAACTAAAGCGTATGTTACCTGGTAACACAGTGTAGGAGCAACCATGAAGTATACCAGACTCTTAAAGTTAACATCATAAGAGTAGTCCACGTTCCAGTAACTGGATAAAGCTTCCCACTGACATAATATCATAGAGGAAAGCTTTTTGTTAAAAAGTGCCATGTGACTCCCTTTGGTCAATACGACTATAAATAAAAATAGTTAAGTACACAATAGTGCACACTTGTAAATTAGTGCGTGTTGGGGGGTTGGGAGCACTAAAAGAATAAGGAATTTGGGGACAAATCAAGTTATTGAAAAAACTAAACCATCTTAGCAAAATAAAGAAGTCTACACAGCTCCCCGATATAAGAGTGCCTGCACATGTTTTCATTTAATTTGAACACAAGATAAGAGTGCCAAGACGGACAACTGAAAAACAGAAAAAAGGCAAAAGACTGATCAATGTTCTGCCAGAAAAAAAAAATAAAAAAAAAAAATTTAAAGCCCTAGATTTGGCTCCATGGTGAAATTTCCTACCCTCCTCCCAATCAAAATAACACTTCTCATTACCTTATCAAGCGACTTTGCAAGCACTCGCAAATCATAATTTGTATGTGCATAGGAAACCAACTTCAACCACACAATGCAAGCAAAGAGCATTAAAGTCACACCTGATAGAACGGCAGAATCACACCTGTGCAATTTAAAATCAGAAAAACATTAAGATGTAAAGAATACAGCTCAAAATAGATTCATCCTACTAAGCAACTGTTTTGAGGTATTTTTCTCCGGTAATGGTTTTCCAACAATTCCATAGCTCCGTTCATATTATGTCTTACGATCAATTTAAAGATGTCTCTAACAAACATGACATTATAATACCCCAACCTTACAATGTTGGCAAACATTTTGTTACTTTTAACCTGAATCATAATTAGTCAAAAGTTAGCATCAAACTCCCATCCTATGTATAAAGTGCAAAAAATAATGAAGCATACATATAACGCTTCCAACCTTCGTTCATTGCAATAAAGTACCTAAGCATTAGTATTTAAAATCAAAACCCATAAATTTACAAAGTGTGGACTACTTTCTAACACGTTTTGAGATTTTATTTACTGATATAAGTTTCCAAATGATAAATCATAAAGATCTCGATGGAAAGACTAATCAACTTCTTAGTGGTTAGTTATCAATCCAAGCTCAATTGGTACATTCATTCTTTTAATACACAGGTTGCGGATCTAGTCTAAATCCCCGTACTTTCCATCTGGGTGTTTTCAGGGGAAACAAAGGGAGCAGTACAATCTCATTTCTTTTTGTGACATATAATCAATCGCGAAATAGATGTCCAAAACTCACTTGTATTCTTTTTCTTTCAGACAAACTAACAGTAAATCGGTAATTGATAGAGTCAAGGGTTTGATAATAGAATATAAGAAGAAAATATAATCGCAAAGAAAATAAAATACAATAACTTTTCACAGGATAATTCTTGCCCAGGATTGCCATAGAACACGAAGTTCAACTTAGGAAATCTCCCGCGCAGCTTATATCCGACAAAACAAGTAATTCAAAAAAATATGTCCTATGCAAAGCAATAATACTCACTTAAATAGAAAAATAACCCAGTATTTTGTTTCTTCGAGTATTAAAACAATGTCATTATTGTTTAGTTATTTATTCATAAAATCATTGTTTTATGGGGAAACACAATTAAAGAAAAAACAAAATAACCTGCTATTAGAACGTCATCATTTATAGATGAGGAACTCAACAACAAGCATAGGATCAAAAGAAAACATAAACAAAGCACTAAATTCTGAAATTAACTACGACGAATTCCATAGCTAATTTGAGCAAACATATTTAGCAACAAATTAATCATAAATTAGCTACAAAATAATAGTAGCATAAATCAAGTAGCAAATTAACTATGAAAAAGGCTCCTAGCTAATTTGTAGGTAATTTAAGAGAAGATCAAGTTATTCCCTAGCAAATAGCGACATATTGTGAAGGTATCTGTTAACTTAATATTAACTACTGGGTTAGAAATGGTAGTTATTTAACATAAGCATAGCTTCTACTAATTTTTTCGTAGTTAAATTTAGTAGCATATTACAAAGATTCTTGTAGTGAAAATGAATAAAATAAATGTTTTTACTCCACCACTAATGTTTGGAGGAAAAAAAAAGGAAAAAACAAGACTAATTTTCCTGTGATATATCCACAATTAAGAATAGCATGAAATAAGAAAGAAAATAATTTCTCTTTCTGCTTTTTAAATTTATTCACATAATGTTGGCTCGAAGCTTCTTTGTTTTAGTGGCAGTCATTTGACTTTAAATCCTAATGGCGATCATATTACTAATCTCGCATTAGATAGAGCATTTATTTGTTTACATAAGACAGCTTTGTTTGCTCAATCGATAGATTATGGGGATAATGAGATGTACAGGAACATGACACCAACATTATTAAAAACTAGAAAAAGCCTTTGCCACTGGTTGTTATGTTCGTTGAATCATCCATTTTAAACCTATAGAACATCATCGAGAGAGGCTTTGAAGCCAATTAAAAAACATTAGGTCAATGGGCACACCCTTTGATAGAGTCAAGGGTTTGATGATATAAAAAAAAAAGGAAATTATAATCGAAAGGAAACAGAATAAGATAGTTATCAGGATATATCCTGCCCAACAAATATGCCGTAGAACACGAAGTTCTCATCGGGACAAATCCTCCCTAGCCTAAAGCCGCCAAAATATTCCGATCCAAAGATAACCCCAACAACTATAACCCTAACAACTGACAATGAACTACTTAAATAGATAAATAACCCTAACCCTAACCCTACGGGCTCAAAGCCCACTAATTGTTTAAATATACATAATTAAATAAAATAAAAAAATCGATCTCTAACACCTTTGGTATATTAAGTGGAGGACCAATTCTACTTTTTCGACTTTTATCAAACATATCACTATTCATGATGACAACGTGATGGCCACAAGAATTTCTTATGATATGCTAAAGATTAGCCAATCAATGAAGTAAATCTTGATTTTGGTGACACTCTGGTTCCAAAAACTTCTTAAAACTTATATTGTATTGGCTTTATAGGAAACTTGTGATGATTTTGATTTCTACAAAAGTGTTGAACTAAGCAAGAATTAGATTATGATTTCTATAAAATTGTTGAACTAAGCAGAAACGAGGACATTGAGATCTTTGTCACGCAAAATGGTGCTATATAAGATTATAAGGACACGACATCTTAGATGATTAGTAATTGTACTTCTTAGACCAAAACAAACTCTTGTTAACAAGAGTGTTTCGACTTAATAGAACTGCCATAGTCCGTAATTATAGGCTCGTCATCATGTGAGGTTGATAACACGTCAATTGGTAAACATAACAATTCAAACTGAAAAAATGCAAGATTTTATCCCCTAATTGTATTCTTTACTCATACTCATGGTCCATTTTATCTTCAAATATTGGTGAAAATCATGCCATAGTTTTTCCCACCAGGTGGACATCATTAGCCGTGATACAATCGACAAAAGTTAAAAAACGTAAAAATGATCCTCCATTTAATATACCAATGGTGTGCAGATCGACCTAAGTTGTTTTTACTAACTCATGACTCAACCCTCTTTCGATATGATGTTCTATAGGTTCAAAACGGGTGGATTCAGCAAACATAATAACCATAGTGGCAAAGGGTTTTTTCAAATTTTCTATGTTGATGCACGCTCTTCTTGTACATCTCATTATCCCGATATTCTACGATTGATCAAACAATGCTACCTTACGCAAACAAATTAATGACTTATCTAATCGAGATTAGTAACATCAACATCATCACAATTTAAAGTGAAATGATTGGCACTAAAACAAAGAAACTTCGAGATAGTAATTTTACGGGATGTGGAAGGATTATAAGCAATTTAAAATCAGGAAAACATCAAGATGCAATGAACACAGCTTAACATAGATTCTTCACACAATTCAACAACTCCGGTAATTATTTTCCTGTAATTCCATAGTTTTGTGTACATTCATTTTCTTAATACTCAGGTTGGGGATCGCGATTTGTAAAGACATCATTTCAAAAGTGTGCCACTTATTTCATTCATCAAAATGTAATCTTGCATGACTTCTGATCTTGCTTTTTTCTTGTCTAGTTGAACTCCGTTTGTTGAATAATAATGATAATTATTGCTTCTCAAAATGGACTTCTTTTTTAACTTGGCCAAACATCTTACTCAGTTAAAAACACAACCAAACCAATCATATACATCTAGTTAGAAAAGAATTAAATCAAAAGGAGATTAGTATGAGTTTTGTAACAGGATTTGAAAAGCTTAATATGGACATGTCCTCATTTTGTAGAAATATTCTTCATAAACATGACAAATGTGAGACTGAACAAGAAACTAGCTTAAAGTAGTCAAGACATACCTAAGAATGACAACAACTGGATACAAGATTTCGGTTGTCGTTATTACAACATGAAGAAAGACTGCAACCTGCAAAATTGAATTAAACTTGTAATTTCATATATGAAGTTTTAATCATGTGGGCCTTTAAGGACAATGATTATCAGTCGCAAGCTGCAATTGTATTGTTAATAAAAAGGATAACCAAATAACAACAAGGTAAATGCACATCACTAATTAGACGAGTACTTTGCAGGAAATCCTAATACAACGTAATGTAAGTTAGCATCTAAAACTCAACAGAAACAGCAAAATCACAAAATATACAATTTATTATCCTAAAACTATGTTAGACGTCAAATTATTTCAATCAGATCACCTATAACTCAAAATCTTCAAAGCCAACCTGTGTTACTGTACCGAGAGATGTGCACTAGTCGTTCATCAAACCTCTAAAACTGATATATTTGAAAAATGATTCCCGGGCTTAAAATCGGATAACCTTCAGTCAATATAAATACATCAGAGTGTCATTGTTAATGATATATGCAGCAAGATATTCAACAAAATCATGACAACGTGGCACAATTGGGAATTATTTCTCAAATAGGGTCTCAAGAAATACATTATGATACTCCAATATAAATTTTTGTCAAGGTGTCGAAACTAAACCTGCAAAAAAGGGCTCCTACACCATATGCAAAATCAATCCGCAAGAAATATGTCTATTTACATTAGATATATGAAAACAGTTGGATTGATATATATTTAACATCATCATGGCAGAATTTCAACATATCAGCTATCAAGAAGTATTGTTGAGAGGAAAGTACGCAGAAATTCAGTTTCATCTGCATGGGAAAAAAAAGGTGACTCTTACTAACCCATTCAGGCATATACTCTTGTTTCACCAACTTCTCCACAAGAAATGCAGCAAGTGGGAATATTGGAAGACTTAGACTGCAAAAAATTAATGTAAAGAGTTAAACTAAGATCATTTTTATTCAAAATTATTGCTCAACAAATGGTTGAAGATGCAATTACCAACACATAAAAAGTGGCCAATCCCTTAATGATTTCGGACCAAACCAAAAGCCTGCTTTGATCAGCCAGCCATACTGCAAGCCAAAGACAAGATTAGATACCCTGTGGCAGTAGAGCCAAATATATTTCATTTAAAAGGCGAAGCATCTACATGCTTAAACTCAACCGCTCACAATGACAAGAACGGACATATCTGCATGTTACGACTTGCTAAACATGCAGAAAAGGGTAGTGGAGATTTCACAGCTAGCTGATATGAGAATAGTCATATATTTTACAAAGATACAAAAGAACAATTCAGGTATAGCAGACACACCTTCATCAAGTTTTCAATGATAAGTCGGCTATTTACAGCAACAAGCACCACTATACAGAGGTTGAAAAGACCTGCATGGCTCTGCTAGAAGACAACAATCAGTTTTGAACATCATATATATCTCTGGCAATTTGGCAAGCTAAATTCATAATATTAACATTCCAGACCAGGATCTAGTCCAATATCTATAAGCAATACGAAAACAAGATCATTGTGCATTGCTTGACATTTGATATATTTCCTCCCATTCTTATGCATCAGTTACAGACAAATTCTCACAGAACATGGAAAAACACTACTCAATTTACTCTTCCCAACTGCTTGCCTGGAAAGATGTAAAGCTATCCGATTATATATCGTGCAAAGCTCAACCAAAATATTTGGTGATTCAAATATGCTACAAGTATGTCTAGCATTCTTATTTTCCAAAAAAAGAAGTACCAAAAGAGACATACACATGCTCATGCTGTCAAACACTGGCGTGCACCAAGATTTGATAGAAGATTGGATTTAACAAGGTACATGATCTCCAAATTACAGTGGTAATAGCAAGGAGCAAGACTAAAGACAAATTGGTGCAGCATTGAAAAAATTCCCTCACCCAAACAAGTGCAACCAAAGATATAAATGCCACATTTGACTTTGCTATTTCTGACAGTGGGATTGTAAAACAAGTGTGGCGTGTTCATTTCAATTGAAACGCGCATGAGTCGCCGTAAGCATGTTATTCTTGCCTCGCTGAAATTACTAATAACTAGGGGTACCAGTACCCAGTAGTATTACAGGAATAAGCTAAAACAAGTTCATAAACTACACTTATCAGATACCTTATTTTTTCTTTAAAAAAAAGAAAGAAAAAGAAAAAAGAATAGAAAAGTACTACTATTACATAAACTGCCTCCTGTTGATATAAGAATTCCACATAAAATAACGAGCTCTTAGGAATCCATCACCAAAATTCCATGAAAAATATAAAGGGGAGAACAGCTTTCACTTATTATTGCCAACCTACCTGTTTAAATATAGCGTCGGAACTAAGAGGACTCTCCTTGCTTCTGCGGTGAGCCGGCGCCGATGGCCTGTACGCGAATTTGATGCCCAACGCATCCACTCCCTTGCCATTACCACTTTCTCCGTTTTCCTTAACTTCATCCTCCTTCTCCTTGCCGCAGTTCATTCCCTCACTTGCCGATTCTGTCCCCCGCTCCTCGTTCAAGGATTCAACCACACCTCCACGGAGCTTCCCGGCCAGATTGGCGTCATTTTTATCTCGTTCAGCGTCATTGACGGCGCTCGCGGCCTCGAGAGAGTTGGAATCGGACTCAAGCAGAGGCTCCACGGAGCGCGCACTTGGTCTGCGTCGCAGAGTGGTAGTGTGGCCGTTGTCGGCGCTGGACGACGTCGTGTCCAGGCTTTCCGGCGACTCCAAGATCGCCATTTAAAAAGTGGGCAGAGAAAAGAACACGAATTCTAGAAGAAGATACAGTGAATAACGAATTCCCTTTTTTTTTTCTTTTTCTTTTTCTAATTCAATTCTTGAACATAAGAAGGGAAATATAAGTGTAAATTAAAAATGGTTAAGATTTAGGCGGTTTGCTTAATAATTAATGATATTTTTGCGTGTGCGAGCTGATGGTGTATGGTATGGGCTTATCATAGCGTTATACGGTTTTGTGCGCCGTGAAGTGGGAGCACTAAGTAAGGGCAAATTATGAACGGTCATTTTTATTAGCACTCGTGTGTTTCTTAATTGTATCCTTCTTCTTTGATCTATATCTATATCTATATCTGTATATATATTAAAGGAGAGGTTTGATCACTTTATAAATTATACAAAAATGCACAATCTATCTACCTATATCTATATTTATATCTATATATATATATTAAAGGAGAGAAAAAAAGACGAGTAATAAAGAGAAAAAATATCACGTAAATGCCATGTAGGATTTTTTTTTTTTTAGTTATGTAGGAGTTTTCTTAACATAACTATGATAGATACCTTATTTAATATTATTATAATTTGATTTTATTTTTTTATTAAAAAGCCACCTTGGATTAGTTTCCTCTTTAATTATGTAGGAATTTTCTTAACATGATTAGAATAGATACTCAAATTAATATTAAAATAATAAGAATTAATATTATATATATACATATATAATATATA
>BMAC01000086.1:1189912-1201760 GCA_014905375.1 Phtheirospermum japonicum | reverse complement strand
CTCTCTCTTTGTGTGTGTGTGTATGTTATTTATTTTTATTATGAGTCCAACAATATCAAATTTGTCACTTTTTCTCAAAAATAATTTTACCACTTTTTTAATTAAAATATGCAAGATTGCACAATGCAATACAATGTAGTATTTGTTTAATTGGCTATCAACATGTTATTTATCAAATATTATTACGATTCAGTACTTTTGATTTGAATTGATTTCTTAAAATAATGTATTTGTTACTATCTCAGTAATAATGCAAAATAATATAAGTGCGAAACCAGCATCGAGTGGAATGAACATTGTGGCATCAACTATAATTGATTCGTAAAAATATCAACTAATTGTCTATTAGTTGTTGGTGATATTGATCCACAAAGTGATAGCAAGAGAATTGCAGTAGAAAAGAGATCTGGTAATTTGAAACGTATCAACGAGTTGCATCTTTTGTACGTTGCTCTACACTATTCATTACTATTTCCATGTGGCGAAGACAACCACAGGGAAGACATATCTTTTTCTGAACCTAGAAAACCTAAAGGTAAGGGTAAACAATATGTGAGGCAGATGGAGTTCTTTTCTCACCGATTGCATGAAAGAGGCACGGAGGTACTCACTATTCTATAAAGTTGGCGACTCACACAAAAATTCATAATTGATGCATATACGATTATTGAATCTTCAAAATTGTGGTACGTTAGAACTCATAAAAAAAATTATGAAGTGAAATTTACAGTAGGATTGTTGATGTAGTGTTATGAGGTGAGGCGGATGGCTGATACTCATGTTGTCTTGCCCACGACATTTACTAGCGGTTCTCCAGAGGCCGTTTCACATAACTTTTTTCTATACTGAATTGTGTAGCTTATTTATATGCTAAATAGTGTAACCAATTTAGATCTATCAAGTATTTGTTTAAATAGGGTAATAAATATAACTATAGGTTCCCTATAACATTCAATCAGAACAAATGTGAGGATGTAGAGGATAAGAATATTGATGAGATCAACATATATTATGATTGTCATTACATTTTTCCACGCGAAGCGGCGTGGAGAATATTAGTTTATAAAATTCAGTATAAAACTCCACCTATCATGTGTTTGAGTTTTTATCTTCCAGAAGAGCATAATATATTGTATAATGATAATAATCACGCAAGTCAAAAACACCATAGCATGTTTTAGGTTGGTTTGAGATAAATAAGAAAAATCTGGAAGCATGAAGTTTGCCTTATGTTCAGTTTCCTAAAAAAAAAATTTAGTACTCAAAAATAAAAGAATGGACATCTAGAAAAGTAGATTTGTTTTCATTAGTACGAATTTACTATATTCCGCCAAAATTGATAAAGTAATGGATGCAATATATTTAACCAAGAGTGGTGTATTTATCATCTATAGACACAGAGGATGCTTTTTACAACTGTTAAATCTAATAGTGGAATTTCTCTTAATGTAATATCTAATGACATAAATTTTCCTCTTCTTCGAAAGGAAGAACTGTGCATTCTAGATTTAGGGTTACTTTTAATATCTCCTAAAATTTCGATCATTACTAGTACTCCACTTGCAAAATTAATGGTGGATGCGCATCTCATTATTTGGGACGAAACTCTAATGATGCATAACCATTATTTTGAAACTCTGGACAAAACATTGAAAAACGTGATGACATTGCAAAATAATTCTAATACACAGCTTCCATTTTGTAACAAAATAATAATTCTTGGTGGAGATTTTCATCAAATTTTGCCGGTTGTTCCAAAAAGTACTAGACCAGACATAGTTCACACAGTGATCAAATATTCGCATTTATGGACTCATTACATAGTTTTGAAGTAAACCAAGAATGTGGTGCTGCAAAATCACAATTCAGATCCCAATTATGTCAAGTCAAAGAATGTTTTCAACTTAATAAATAGTATAGGAGATGTAATAGTTGGAGGACCAAATGATGGTATCGTTCAAATTGAAATCTAAGTTATCTATTATTGAAAGATGATGGTGACCATGTTCTGTCAATTGTGGCGAACACATATCCACAATTTGGAAAAATTGCTGAATGTTTTGCTTATTTGGAGGGTCGGGCTATTTTTTCCCCAACACTTGATGTCGTCGATTTAATTAATAAATATTGATGTCATAAAATTATGGAGAATGTGAAGTATATCTTAGCTCTGGTAATGCATGCAAATCTGACTCAAATATTGACATATTGTAGGACGTTTACTCACTAGAGTTTCTAAATACCATTAAATGTTATGGATTGCCTCTATGAGCTAAAACTAAAGATTAGAATTCCACTCATGTTGTTGAGAAATATCGATCATTCCCTTGTGTTGTGTAATGTTAGTTGTTTACTTGACGGTCATATTGTATAAACTAATATTTCTCAAGGAAGCAATGCAGGTGAATTGTTGTTAATTTTTAGAATGACTGTCACACCATCCAATTCGAGGTTCCCTTTCAAGTTCCAACGATGACAATTTCCTCTGATCGTGTCATATGCTATGATGATCAACAAAACTCAAGGACAATATCTCTCTCACGTTGGAGTTTTCCTGAAGAAGTCTATTTTCAGTCATGGTCAGTTATACGTTTCTATATCAAGGGTGACCAATCATATGGGTTTACAAATATTGATTGACGATGATGAGAATAAACATGGTACAAAACTACAAATGTTGTGTATAAAGAAACTTATCATAATTTATAAAGTATATTTTCGTCTAATAACAATCCTTTTATGAATTAGGTTATATCATTTTGAATACTATTCGATCTTTAAATAATATTTAGATAATTTATATATAGGGAACAGTTATGGTAAAACCATCTTTGGTGTGAGAACCAGTGATGGTTCTTACCGAAATATACACACACAGAGAGATATATATATATATAATTTAAGTATACATATATATAATTACTTATTTAAATATTTTAATACATTTTAAATAATTCTTTTTATTTTAAATAAAATAAAATAAAGAATTATCGTGCAACGCACGGGTACAATACTAGTATATATTAAAGGAGAGGTTTGGAGAGAGAAAAAAAGATGAGTAAATACCACATAAGAATGCCACGGAGGATTAATTTATATATTTTAAATTACTTTACTTAGTAATTTACTTACCCTAATTAGAAGAGAAACTAATTAGAAGAGAAACAAAAGTGTACCGTCCTTGCCCTCGGCCCAACTTACAAATCCATAAGGTACTCGGCCCAACTTGCGGATCCATAAGGTACCTACTGTACTATTATTATTATTGTTGGCATTATTTTGGTTGGGGTCAGGATGCTCAATTATTGTATTGGAATCCAGAATATATATGTGTGTGGCCATGCATAAACATGGATTAACTTTTTTATTTAAAAAAAATTAAAATATTAATGATATATAGGCCACTATGGGATAAATATATATTAGTAATATATAGGGTGTTCATAAACTTCTGCCAGACAAAAAGACCAAATGACCAAATGACATCCTAAAATATATACCCTAATTTCTATTCGAAATAAGCCCAGGTCTGAGAGCAGGACAAAACTCCCATTATTGAAATCAATAGCCCACCAAATTCCAAATCTAAGCATCCCGCACAGAACAAAGGAGAAAAAGATCTTTACAATATATTATTGCATCTCTTATTCCAAATGGCATGATTCTTGATACTGAAGATAAATTTGCAAATCTACTGCTAAGATCGGTAAGAATTATTTTCCTTCAATTAATAGTTAATGTATAATCTTTTTTCCCATATTTGCTGAATTCAATACCCGTCACCCCGAGCCCAATAATATACTAATAGATCCTCTTCAAAAATAGAATACAAATCTATATTTTGTGGGTTTGGGTTTTTTTTTTTTGGTATTTTTCTTTTCATATTATTTTGGGTTGTGTATTATATTTCCTAGATTTGCAAATTTACTACCAAGATTGTTAAAAATTGTGTGTCTTGAATTAATCATTAATTCATAATTTTTATTTTCCATATTTGCTCCATCACCCGGAGCCCAGTAATGATTTTATTTTTTTACTTTATATTGGTTATTGTTATATTTCCTATTATCAATCCAATTTTTTTTAATTCACCAATATATTGATAACAAAAGTTAACTTTCCATAAACAATAGATATGCAATCTATGTGATATGTAATATCAACTATTGTAAAAAATAATAATTCCAGACCGATCCATAGTTCTATATATATACATATGATTTACAARATTCATTCATACCTTTAACATATCTTCTCCCTTTTTTTGTTCAATTATTATTATGGCACCGGTTTTTGCACTAATCAAGGATATTAATCCAACACAAACACTATGGGCTSTCAAACTACGATTGATAAGGTCTTATGACGTCACRGCCTATGGACAAATCACCAGCTTTGACTYTGTTTTTAGAGATCGCACCYTAAGTTTTTTTTTAATATTTAATTTATGAACGGTTTAATATAGCTAAAATTATGTTGATTATTAATTTAAATATCCAGGGTGATGTTATACATGGTGTATTCCCAAAGAAACACATTGCAAAATATAAACCATTACTGGAAGTAGGTGGGTTGTATATCGTCTCAAACTTTATGGTGTCGAAGAARAACTTCACATACAAGACGTGTACTGGGGAGTTCACTTTAMCATTCTTTGGTCGCACTACTATCAACCGTATAACTGACAATAAGTTTCCTAAGGATTTGTATGGTTTCAAGCCATTTGCTGATATTTTGAACACTCCTGTTGTTGAGTACAYCTTTCTTYTAGGTATTTTTTTAATTTCAGATTTTTATAGTTTTTTTAATTCRAAWTTTTTATGTTAATATCAATATTTTGGTATACATSTTTGCCTTTACTTGCTTTTATTTCTGTTTTTTGTTTAATAAAAAYTYATTTTTGAATCACTGCTTAATCTAAAGAGAGTTTGATTTTACAGATGTTATTGGGAAAATTGTCTCAATCCAACCAACCCGCAAGTTCCCTAATGGCAAGAGAGTCATGAATATCATTCTTGAGGATTTAGAGTAAATTTATATTAATTATTGTTTTATTGGTTGTTTTTAATTTCTTCTATTTACATTAAGTAATGTTTCATATAGCTGTTTTTTTGCATCTTTTGAATAAAAGAGTCTGGTTTAATCACCCAAGAAAAATATCCATGATGAAAATCTATTATAACATAATTTTTTTAAAAAATAAATATAAGCATAATTCTTTTTTGATTATATATATTTCATTTGTTCTATATTTTAAGTATAGTATTAACTTTCCGAATATTCTAAATGGCACATACTTATTTACACCGTGGAGTTCCAAAAAAGAGGCCTTCCCCATGCGCACATACTTATTTTTCTATCAAAGCAAGACAAATGCCCAGATGTGGGTGCTGTAGATCGAATCATTTCGGCTGAGATTTCTGATGAAAATGAAGATCCAAGATACTATTCTGCTGTATCCGAGTTGATGATTCACGGACCATGTGGTCATTTATGGAAGTCTTCTCCTTGCATGATTGAAGGAAATTGCACAAAACATTTTCCAAAGAAGTTTATAGATACCAATATTATTGATAACGATGGTTACCCAGTATATAGACGAAGAAATACTGGAAGAAATGTTACAAAGAATGGTGTTCCATTAGACAACCGATGGGTCGTTCCACATAATCGTTATCTATTGCTGAATTATGGAGCTCGTTTGAATGTTGAATGGTGTAACCAATCTAGATCTATCAAGTATTTGTTCAAATATGTCAACAAAGGTAACGACAGGGTCACCGCAACGTTCTATCAGAACAAGGAAGGGGAATCAGAGGAGAAAAAGATTGATGAGATCAATATGTATTATGATTGCCGTTACATTTCTCCATACGAAGCGGCATGGAGAATATTAGGTTATGAAATTCAGTATAAAACTCCACCTGTTATGCGATTGAGTTTTCATCTTCCAGGAGAGCATAATATATTGTATAATGATAATGATCAGCTGGACGAGGTAATGAAATGCAAATCAACACATCATAGCATATTTTTAGGCTGGTTCGAGGCGAATAAGAAATATCCAGAAGCACGGAGTTTGACTTATGTTGAGTTCCCTCAGAAATTTGTTTGGAACTCAACAACAAAAGAATGGACACCTAGGCAGGTAGATTTATTCTCATTAGGATGAATTTACTATGTGCCGCCAGGATCAGGTGATAAATATTATGCTCGCTGCCTACTCAATGTAATTCGAGGATCCCAATGCCACGATGATATAAAAAAAGTTAATGGAACACAGTACGATACATATCGCGATGCATGTTATTCTCTGGGATTGCTATTAGATGATAAAGAATATATTGACGGTATATCAGAAGCAAGTAATTGGGGATCAGTGCATTCCGTCAGAACTTTATTCGCAACCTTGCTTGCATCAAAATCTTTAGCCCGTCCTGAAAAAGTATGGGAGAAATGCTGAAAAGATTTGGCAGATGACATTCTATACAATCAACGAAAGTTAAGAAAATCCAAAGGTAAAGATTATTGATATTTTTTATTAACATCTATAATTTCTTTTTCTTTATTACCAATATTTGTAATACCATTTTCAATGCATTTTTTTTTCTTCAGATTTACAAATGAGTGATGCTGAAATTCAAAATTTTGCGTTGCTCGAAGTTGACAATTTATTGCAGAGTATGGGAAAGAATTTAAAGGATTTTCCTCCCATGCCAATTCCAAAGGTCGTCGATTCCAGTGTGTCTCAAAATAGATTTATTTCTGAAGAGTTAGAGTACGATCGTGAGGCCCTCATTGAAGAGCATGGTAAATTGGTTGATAATTTGAATGTTGATCAGCGACACGTTTATGACAAAGTCATGGATGCAGTACATTTGAACAAGGGTGGCGTATTTTTTGTCTATGGATACGGAGGGACTGGTAAAACATTTGTTTGGAGGACGCTTTCTGCGGCCGTTAGATCAAATGGCGGAATTGTTCTAAATGTAGCATCTAGTGGCATAGCTTCTCTTTTTCTACCCAAAGGAAGAACTGGCCATTCTAGGTTTAAGGTTCCTTTTAATCTCCACCAAGATTCATCATGTTCGATCTTTACTGGAACTCAACTTGCAAAATTAATGGTGCGGGCGCAGCTCATTATTTGGGATGAAGCTCCCATGATGCATAAATATTGTTTTGAAGCTCTAGACAAAACTTTGAAAGATGTTATGGGATCGCAAAATAATGCAAACAGGCACCTTCCATTTGGAGGCAAAACATTAGTTCTTGGTGGAGATTTTCGTCAGATTTTACCAGTTATTCCAAAAGGCACTAGACCAGACATAGTTCATGCGACCATAAATTCTTCGTATCTGTGGGCTCATTGCACGGTTTTGAGGCTGACAAAGAACATGAGGCTGCAGAACCTCAGTTCGGATCCCGATTGTGTCGAATTAAAAAAATTTGCTGACTGGATAAATAGTATAGGAGATGGAATAGTGGGAGGACCAAATGATGGAGTAGTTCAAATTGAAATTCCAGAGGATTTGTTGTTAAAAGATGATGATGACCATATTGCATCAATTGTGACGAGCACATATCCACAATTTGGAAAAACAACTGATTGCTCTTCTTATTTGGAGGGACGTGCTATTCTTGCACTAACACTTGATGTCGTTGACTTGATTAATGAATATATGACGTCATTGAATGATAGAGATTGTAAAGTATATCTGAGCTCCGACAGTGCGTGCAAATCTGATTCAAACATTGATATATTGCAGGACGTCCACTCACCGGAATTTCTAAACACAATCAAATGTTCTGGATTGTCGAACCATGAGCTCAAACTGAAAACTGGAACTCCAATCATGTTGTTGAGAAATATCGATCATTCCCTGGGGTTGTGTAATGGAACCAGGTTGGTTGTTACAAAACTTGGCGATCATGTTGTACAGGCTAAGATTCTTCAAGGAAATAATGCATGTGAGTTGGTTTTGATCCCTAGAATGACTGTCACACCATCTGATCCCAGGTTGCCTTTCAAGTTTCAACGACGACAATTTCCTGTGATCGTGTCATACGCCATGACGATCAATAAAAGTCAAGGACAGTCTCTCTCCCACGTTGGACTTTTTCTGAAGAAGCCAGTGTTCAATCATGACCAATTGTACGTTGCTATATCAAGAGTCACCAATCGTAAGGGTTTAAAGATATTGATAGTCGACGATGAGAATAAACGTAGCAACAAGACCACGAATGTTGTGTATAAAGAAATTTTTCATAATTCTTAATGTATGTTGCGTCCAATAAAAAATCTTTTATGAACCAAGTAATACCATTTCAAATACTATTAAATCTTTAAATATTATCCAAAAATACATATATGTGTGTGTAAAATATAACTATACATAAGCACAATAATTTATTTAAATATATAATAATTCAAACTCAATTATCTTTTTCACATATATGAATAATATAAAAAATTACCGTGCAACGCACGGGTACTATACTAGTTTTAAAAAAAATGGTCATGAATTGATATATATTTTTTTACTATAATCTATACATTCTTATTTCTCAAATTACCAAATAAATCTATGGAAATTACAAAATCATACCCAAACACGTTTATATATACACATATTTGTAATTAGAAAAATTCAACTTCACTTCAATTCTCTCCATACACAAATTTTCCAAATATTATAAAATTGAACAATGAATGATAAAAGAGACATGAGAACAATCAATGTAAGTATTTCTAACCTTTTCTCCGATAATTTTATTGTTCTCGTAGCCTTATTGCTAGTTGTATCTCGAAATTAAAAAAAAACTCCTCGTAACATTTTCAGTCGTGGTACAACGAAATGAAAGCAATTTTCGAACTTGGTTGACCGAAATTTGAAGCTTTTTTTGGCAATAGTCTGCTAAAATTTCAGGTAATTTTCGGCCATCAGGCGCCGAAAACAGCTTCAATTCTTGGTGAATTATGGCTGAAATTTTCATGTTTTAGCCTTTGGATTTCCTATATCGTTCTAAAACCAATCGATGTAGAAACTTATTTTTTAATGTAAAAACTGCTTTCTCGGCTGTGATACAACCGATATAGAAAGTTGCAAAAAAAAAAAATACAAATGAAAATTTTCATTGCCTACAGTACGAATTTTTATACAATTGTTGTTGCCTACTTCACTAATTTTTCTACAACTTTCCTTGCCTACTGCACGAATTTTTCATCCATTTTTGGGTCCCTAATGAACGAAAATTGATACAAATTTAATCATCTTTCTACCAAAAATCGACGCAATTTTTGATGATCAAGTACCAAAAATGGATGAGAAATTCATCATCTTCCTATCGATTTTCATACGAACACTAGTTTTTTAAATCAAGAATCCATTGTTACACACTGCAGTTGTCATGTTAATATCTACTTAATCGTAAACTAGAACTATGTTTAAACAATAAAATCTATGATTTAGTTATACAAAACTTGAAATTGAACAAAATAAATTCTTTAAAACAAAAAAAAAAAAGTCAAAAACCTAATATTTCTTGTGGGTGTTGTTGAGAGAGGTTGTCACAGGTGGGTGGAAGTCATCGCCGATCGTTGTGGGTGGAGGTATCGCCGCCAGTGAATTTTTCTTTTTCCTATTCTTTCTTTTCTTTTTCCCACCGCGTCTTTTGTTTTCTTCTCTTTTTCCCCCCTTTTCAAATGGGAGTGTCTAGTAAAGTGGGTTGAAAAATAACTTGATGTAATTAGTTTAAATAATCCCATCTTGGTGTAGTCAGTATATATATATGGGTGAGTTCAAATGGAACCATGTCATTATATGTGAACCTAGGGACTTATCTTGGCCATTAGATTGGATAATCTTGATGGTTGAGAACATGACATGTCAGCAGGGTAGTTATGTAAAATACTGCATTAAATTAATAAAAATAGTATTTTGGACATATATCAATGTTTATAAAGAGCACTGCATTGCTCTTTAGAAAGTATAACGGATAAAGAAAGAAGGCACTGCGACTGTATACGAAAAGGCATCACAAAATTCGTCTACAACTACTGTCACGTAGGCAAATTCAAAACTTGAAAAAAAAAACTCAAATCTTCAACAAACCATAACCTTCTCAATTTTTATTCGTTTTAAATAAAATATATATCAAATTAATCACATTCCCAATATCTACGATTTAAGATACATATTGGATATTTACAAACATAAAAATAAATACATATAATTAAATTAAAAAAAAATAAATAGTAAAAGTATCGCATATGACTAATATTTAGTATTATAGTACTGTATACAAAAGCACCACTATTTACGAGTAAGAATCTGGATTTTTACTATATAACTAGTGCTTTTATAATAAAGTAGCAATATTTTTTTAATATGTTGGCAGTGCTAATTTATTAGCCAGGACAAGCTTGACAATCTCAGGAGTGATTTTCTCATATTGTTGCAGCGCTTTTTTACTACACTAACACTGCTTTTTGGCCCAACTCATAGTAAGCCCAATGCTTAACATTTCTCCAGCTCATGAGTTCTTAAAACTTGCCCGACATTGAACACTACCCTTTGCAACATTGAATCAGCCACTGCTTGCAGAAAAGCAGATAGCTTCACCACCGTCGTCCAACCAGCCACATCACTGCAGGACAAGCCGGTGATTTGCACTAGCCCCCAAGCGTGTTCGCGTTCTGCTCGGCCAAGGCGACGCTCGGCCGCCACTTGGCTCGCCGGCTCATCGAGATCGGCGAAGGAGAGGGGAGCGGGTGGAATCGGGGACGGGGAGGGGGACGCGTCGGTGATTTACACTAGCCCCCACCTTCAATGTGTTCGCTTTGTACTCGACTAAGGCGACGCTTGGCCGCCACCTAGCTCGCCAGCTCATCCAGATCGGCGAGGAGAGCGGGGGGAATCGGGGAGGGGGAGGCGCTGGTGATTTGCGGTAGCCCCCACCTTCAACGTGTTCGCGTTCTGCTCTGGCAAGGCGGTGCTCGGCCACCATCTGGGTCGCCGGATCATCCAGATCGGCGATGGAGAGGGGAGCGGGGGGAATCAGGGAGGGGGAGGCAGAGGGTTGATTTGAGATCTGCAAAGAAGAATGACATGGATTTTTTGTTTGACGATTTGTTATTTCTGTATTTAATTTAATTTTAGAGCATTAGGTAAAAATACATAAACCCCCCTTGCCTACCATATTATTGATTTAATGAAATTAGAAAAAATAGAAAAAATCTGGTCCACACACATGAAGATCTAAGGCCAAGATGAGTCCCTATGTTCACATATAAGGACGGGGTTCTCATTTGAACCCAATCCTATATATATATATATATATATATATATATATATATATATATATATATATATATATATATAGTATAATATATACTATTATATATATATATATATATATATTTGTTGTTGTTAATCGATACAAAATTTTGTGAAATAACCAATTTCTATTATTTTTAGATGAACTATGGGTAGAGGTCTTCGATGTGGTTATCGAGTTCGTGCTTTAGGGGGATCCGGTAGGCTTCTTCCACTTTGTCACATCATGCACTTGGATGATTGAGGATTGATGTGATGGATTTATATGGAGGACCCCCGTCTAAGGACCGTTTCGCCCACCCCATACGGATGCCGGTACTACGAGAGGTACACCCGGTCTGCCATTGGATCTCCAGAGGCACGAGGTCATCGTCATCGACATAAAGTAAGTAATTTTATAATAATGTTCAATTCTAATATGTTCTTTTATATTAATTGATCTAATCTTAGTTTTTTCTAGGCTGCACAATGACATGAGAAAGCTAAATACCTATTTTCAAGAGATCAACTAG
>BMAC01000086.1:1168528-1184033 GCA_014905375.1 Phtheirospermum japonicum | reverse complement strand
TTCATTTCAAATTTTTGAATTTGCAGTTTATAGACGAAATTTGCGATGCTTTTTTTATATACAATTGTAGTATTTTTTTTCTTAATTTATTATGCTTTCCAAAGAACAATGTAGTGCTCTTTGTAAACGTTGATATATGTCCAAAATACCATTTTTAATTAATTAATACATTTTTTTTTACATTATTACCATGCTGACATGTCATGATCTCAACCATCAAGATTATTCAATCTAATGGTCAAGATGAGTCCCTAGGTTCACATATAATGACAGGTTCTCATTTGAACCCAACCCTATATATATATATATATATATATATATTCTCTCATCTTGATTTTATTTGATTCTTGAGAATCCTTCCCCTCAACTCTCACCCTCCTATATAAACCCACCTTCAAGACTTATTTTCCCACAACACCTTCTCCTCTACTACTTCATACCTTCATTCTTATGAGAAGTCAAAGAAGGCAATGAACCATCATAACAACATCGGTTATGGATGGGTGACCCGAAAAAGGTATGAGGACACTATAGACAAGTTGGAGGATGAATTGGAGGAACTTCGTGGAAGGATCAACAAACTGCAAGCCGAACTCAACAACAGTCTCTCCGAAGAGATCGCTCTGAACAACAATATCGAGCGCCTTCACAACATCTTGAATGAGGCGGATACCGAGATTATTCGGCTGAAGGATAAGATCTTCGGGCTCGAAGCTCAGGGCGAGGACCTTTACGAGCTAGCCTGTGGACCTTTAAAATTGAATGAAGTTGTTGCTCTTAGTTTTTGCGATGTTATGAATAATTATGAAGTGTGGTAGTTATCTAAATAATGAGCGAGTTTTCTTAAATTTGAAATAAATAAATATTTGATATGTTATAATTTGATCGCTCATGATTTTTGTTTGTGAATTATTCCAGGACCATGCTGTATATATTTATATTTAAAAAAATAAATAATAATAATAATAATAATAATAATAATAATAACAATAATAATAATAATAATAATAAATCGTGAACAGAACAGTCCGATCGGACATAAGCACATACCGATCGGACCATACCTACTGGACAACTGTCCGATCGAATGAAGCCTATATCCGATCGGATGACTACACAGGTTATAAAAATCGGACCCCCTCACTCGATTTCTTTTACCCTAAACACCCAAATTTTCTTCCTTTGTAGAGCAAGAATAGTGAAACTCCTCTCCCCACCTTCACCAAACCACAAATTAAGAACACAAACGCGTCCGATCGGAGACAAAGTGCAAGCTATTGCATCCGTTCGAAGAATTCAAGGAATTAAGCACAAACTATTCAAACTACGCCAAGCTCCACAACTAACTACAAAGTTTCAAGTTTCAAGGTATAATGGCTGAAACTCAAAATTATTGAACTGCTTGTGTTGTGAGAATGGGTTGTTGGTTGTAAGAGTTGAGCTAAGTTTGGTTGAAGTTTTGAGTCGCACGAAAGGTGTTCGACGAAAGTCCTGAGAGAGATTATCATCCTTATTCATGAATTTTGTGCATCCGGAATGACGTCTAACTCTCGATCACGGCGAGGAAACACTTCGGGTAGAGGACCGAGCAATACCCAGGGAGGTTTAGCTCCCTTCGACCTCATGGACGAACGTGAGGTTACACTCTACAAATCCTTAATCAAACATGACGTCTATCACCCTCGGTTCATAAACACCCACTTCTGGGAGGTGCAAATTAGCATGGGAGATAAGACGGGGGAGAAATTCATGAGGGAATCAAGGCCCTCGACTTAATGAAGGGGGCCGACGTGAGGCAGCCCGATTATTGTACTCATGCTCGAATTCTTCACTACCTTCAAAGCACTGGCCGATGGGTCCTTCGAGTGTTGTCTCCGCAACCGTTCGCTCCACACCTCCAAGGGTGACCTCGATGTCATCTTTGGAATCGATAGTGAGAGAGAGGCAAACTAAATGTTTCAACTAGACGACTACGAAAAGAAAACTTGGTGGACCAAACTTTCTGGATCCCAACCGGAGCCCGACTGCCATTTTCAATTCGACATCCCTGAAGTCAAACGCAGTCTACCTGACTTACAAATTCTTCATGCAAGTATTCTTGGGTAAAGAGGACGCAACAAGGATATCTTCCTCCGAGTTGAAAGCACTGCGAATTGCGTACCACCGAGGCAACGCGAACATCTATCTACTATTGGTTGCGGTGATAAAAAATGTTCAACAAGTGCGGGAGAAGAAAATGACAAAACTCACATTGGGAGCCTTTATCACTGAGCTTGCCCGGCACCACGGTTGTGACCTCTATGACGACGATATTGTGTATCCGAGTGTGGCGTTGCTGGTTGAGAGTCGGACGATCAATGGCCGAAATGTAGCTATTCCGACATTCATGGTGCCCTCGGAGAAGGCAAGAGCTGAGGTGGTCGAGAACACTGATGACGATGATGACGAGGATGACGACGATGACGATGATGACGACGTTGGCAACGAAGACAACCAGGAGGAGAACATGAATGATGAGGATGGAGGGTCTGGAAACATCGGTTTCCAGAATTATGAATGATGACGACGGTGGCAACGAAGACAACCAGGAGGAGAACATGAATGATGAGGATGGAGGGTCTGGAAACATCGGTTTCCAGAATTATGAACATGGCGACTATAGGGAGGGCTTGTACTACTCGGAGGAGCAGTGGAGGCAGTAACAGGATTTCCAAGCGAGCATGATGGAACAAATGAGGCAATTGGGCCTTAATAAAGACGAGCACACAAAAAATGCTCGACACGACGCCTGGGAAGCCCGAGAGGAGGCACGGGAGGAGGCGAGGTATTTCCGAAGCACATTAACCATGTTGGGCACCAACTTGGCCAAATCAAGTCAAAATCTTGCCCGGTTGACCAACAATGTCGAAGCAAATCACGGATACCTTGTCATGATTGATGAGCGCCTTTTCTGTCTTGAGCAACGCTACCCACCTCCACCTCCGGACGACATGGACCAGTAGGCAGGCCCATGCCCCATCTGTATCATTATTCTATCCAACTTTTATTTGCTTTCTAGACTATTTGCTATTATTCAGACTTATTAGATGTATTAATATTTTCACGTGTTTGTGCTTGGGTGACTATGGTTAACTTATGGTTTGTTAAATTGCTTGCTATGGCTCTTTGCTTTATTTGAATTCCCCATATTCATGTTTAGCATTCCAGCAACCAGGAGTTTGCTTATTTTTATTAACGGGGAGGGGACTGTGTCATCCGAGCGGAGACACAGTTGTGATCGATCGGACTGAAACAGTGACTGTCATCCGATTGGATGACTTGAGCAACCGATCGGATGCAGCACACTATACACAACCCGAGTTTTAGAGTCCCATGCATGCCTAGTTCGAACCATTTTGGGTAACATAGTCACATTTTTGTAACAAAGTGTTAATCAGCCAATTAATTACGTCAACTTTCGTTGAATATATGCCCATTTGTACTGGCTTGCTTATCGGAATCATGTATTATGTGATCTTTTGTTAGAGTCTTTTGAGCTTTTTTAGTACAAAATTATTCAAAACATACTTATATATATATATATATATATATATATATATATATATATATACTTAAAACAACACTTAGTCGTTAGCAATTTCGCGAGCTTTAAAAACTCGTTCACCTTGCTTTCAAAGTTTGAATAAAACCCTAGTAAGAAGCCTTGTGTGTTTATCAACATTTCATGCTGTGATTCGATAAGTGTTTTGAGAAGTCTCTAAAGTCGCATGTGTTTATTTGGTTTTGGAAATGACGATAGGCACATATAAAACCCGATTCCGACCATATTCAAAAATAAAAATCACTATAAATTCCTAATGAGCCCCTTTGAGCCTTTATTACGTCTCTTTGTTAGCCACGAGCATAATTGTAGCTCTTATTTTGTTTAAGTGTGTGAGATGAGAGTTTAATTTATTATTGGTTCAATAAAATTTGACGTTTATAGGGTGGGAATTAGTGGGTGATTAGAGTAGATTTGTCCTTATTTTTATTGGTATTTTAGTACGTTTTTCTATTTGTTTTTGGTATAAGTTGGACGATTTAAGCATAATTCCGTATTTTTTTATAGTTCTGACTTATTTTGCCGTATTTTAATCGTAATTGATGCAAATAGGTGATATTTCATTGTTTTCACCTCACATCTAAGTAACCGGAAGAGTTCAGCGCGTAATAGACGAGGTTCGATGTTCAAGAATAGGAGAACGAGCTTTCTGGCGAAACGAGTAGCAAAAGATAGAGAGAGACGGAGGCAGACGCGCAGACGCGTCGACTGACGCGACGGGCGACGCTCCATCGACGTGAGCCATGATCCGCGTCAGTCAACGCAGCGTCGACGCACTGCCGACGCAACTTGCTGAAGCGTCGATGTCGACGCAACTTGCTGAAGCGTCGATGTTGACGCACCCAGTCGATGTACCCGCCCAGCCGACGCGCACACCCAGGCAGCACCGACACCGAGAACCAGCACGCGTCAGTCGACGCTACATCGACGCACCGTCGACGTGACGGCTCAGAATTCGGATTTTAGGGTTTCTTGTGCGCCAAGACTTACAATATCTATATAAACCTTCCTTATTTCGGATTTTTGAGGAGAGACACAAAAGACACGACCACCTAGGGTTCCATAGCTTTCAATAACAATAATTCCACATCTCATAACGAGATTTGAAGACGGAGATCAAGGATCGAAGAACAACGCATCCAGAACATCGAATTCGAGTTTGGGATTCAGTCTTCGCCCAAGATCAACGTTCAAACTCCGGAATAGCTGGAGCTTTTTACTACTTTTCATAGTTACAATAAGTACTCTAAACTCTTAGTTAATCTCGTAGTTAATTGCTTAGTTAATTTCTTAATTAATTCTAGTTTTGATAATTAGTTTAATCGTTTTATGCTTGAGTATTGGATATTGGTTTAATTTAGTTTATTTATGCGAGTTGGTTTATGCTTAGTTATTCGTTAATCTTAGATTCTTATGATTCGTTGCTTAGTGGTAATTTCTTATGCTCATGCTTTTAGATTCATTAATTAGGTTTAATTTATGGTTGCGTATTATTGATAGTTCGATTATTGCTCGTAGTTGATAATCTAGTTAGAATAATTAGTTTAATTAGCCTTAGTTTAATTATTGCTTTAGTTTATAATGATCAACTCAATCTCTTTTAAAACCCCAATTGTACATGTATTTTATTTTAGTTCTTAAATTGAGAAAAACATTCGAAAGACCGAACAGTTGTTTCCTCGAGAGATACGACTCGAGTCAAACTTATCACCCTACAGTTACCTCGTACTCTTGCGAGCAAACTAACGTGCTTTTAAATTAATTTATTAAAAAGGGGTGCACAAAAGTTTGGATCAGTGGGAAACCAAAAAAATAAAAAAACAATAATAATAAAGAGATTAAGGATGCTTAAGTTCATAAGAGCATCAATTCGATAGGAATAAAAGCCTATTTATAAAGGCAAACGAGCAAAGAAGGAACTAACACTCATGTTCCTTAGGATCGGGCGAGATCATTCAGTTTTGGGGGTGAGAAAGAGCCTTAATTATAAAAGGCTAAGAATAGTGTTATATGGTTACTTTGGGAGGAATGAGGGGCAAAATCTTGCTCCAAGCTTAAAAATTTGGATTGAGTGAGTTATTTATTGCGTTTGTTCGCAAGTTAGTCACACATATTTATATATGACATACCTTACCAAAGAGCCTACATTACAACCCTAGAAACTCCTAATCCGATTCTTGACTAAATGTGCACACATATGCTATATATAGTATTTTTGATTTTCACGAGTCGTTGAATGCATGTCTATATTGATCCGAGCGTATACACTTACCTTTTGAAAAACATGAGCGAATGAGTGCACCATAATATATTTCCCTTTTGTGAGCACACATTCTTTTGATTTCAAGGTGAGAAAGTAATACGAGTTTAGCCTTATAGTTTCCGGCAAAAGTGTTTATATTTGCAAAACTAAATTATATGCACAACATGACTCTTAGATCTAACTATTTTCACTTCTCTTGATTTTGATTCTTTCGTTTGTTCGAGTAGTACATATTTGTTATGAATCTGTATATAATCGAGTCATGTTTGAGTCTTTTTGTTCTTTCTTTTGGGTTAAGATTAGGCTAAACTGCATAGTTTTGCGTTCTTTGCCTTCTTGCTTAACTTTCCAACTTGTTGATCAATAATCGGTCCAACTGAGAGTAAAATCTTATTTTTTTTCATACAGCTAGAGCGTCCGGTGGATTCGAAAGACAAGGATGAAGGAAGCAACGCTAAAAAGTAGCCTAAAGGACACTCATCCGATCGGATGAATTGTATCTCCGATCGGATTGACTGATGGAGCACACGCCGGCCGGACAAACTGACACACTGATCGAAGCTGCGGATAGAAGTTTTCGTCTGATCGGACAATACCAACGTCCGATCGGATGACCGCTCGTCGTTGAAGCGTCAAAAATAATATTTATAAAAGTCCTCGACTTTCCTCTACTAACTAGTAGCAGTGGCAAGCAAGGGTCGATCCCATGAGGAGTGTGGGTTAATTTGTGATTATTCGTATTTTACTAATTAAGAAAATGGGGGTAGAGATTATAAATTAAACTAAGAATAATTAAATAACAAAAGAAAACAATTAAAAGCAAATAAACGAAACAAATAAGAAAATAAATGAGAGATAAAAATAAGATAACTTCCAGTCCTAGTTCAGTTTCCACCCTCGTTCAACTCATCTAACCAATTGCAATATAAAATCCACTCATCATATGAAACTAAAAACCCTAAGTAACAATAAGCTCTGCTACTCGAATTGCCCTTACCGTGTATTTAATTAAAATAAGCTCTTTAGTGAACTCTAATTATTGAATAACTTAGAATAAGCTCTCTAGATTCAACCCAACAACAGCATTAAGAACCAGGCAAATAGTTTAATCTAAGCAATAAACACATAAGCTCAGTTTATTCAACTTATGTTGTGTTATCCCTAATGATGCGCAATCATTAGTTGTTTCAGAGAAATAGGAACTACGACAATTACACGGGAAGCAGTCCTCTTTCTAGCAATTGATAACCAAATCCCTAATCTAGGAGGCCAATCCAAATCAAGAATTCAGCAATCATGTCATGAATTAAGCAATCATGATATGTAAACAAAATAACACAAGAAATCTCATATGAAGAACGAAATAAATACACATAAATTAATTAAAACGTAATCTCACGAGGGTTTCCACATCCCAAGGACTAGATAAACAATCTACTCACTCACGGAGTTCATGAAATAATAGAGGAAAATAAAGAAATAAAACATAGTTCTAAGATAGAAAGGAGATAAGAAAGCTTAGATCTTGGATTTTTGGTCTTGGATCTTCAAGCTCTTGTTTATTGGGTGATTTGGAATCCCCTCTTCAAGCCTTGGAACCCTAAGATTGTGTCAATGTATCCTTTGGACGGATTTAGGACGAGTTTATATAGGAGTCCTATTTCTTGCCGCACAAGATTTCTTCCAAAAATAGCCCAGCAACGCCGCGTCGACCAGCGTCGATCGACGCGGGCATCCTCAGGCGCCGACGCGGATCATCTCGGCGTGTGTCTCGGCATGTCGGTGTGTGTTGCATGGTCATGTCGGTCGTCACTCTTAAAATCGACGCAACTGCAGCTTCCGTCGACACATGGTCGATCGATGGGAGCCCAATCGACGCGACTGCAAGAAAATCCTTGGCCAGGGCGTCGATCGATGCATGCCACCTCCGGCGTCGACGCAAGTCATCGACGCACTTCTCGATTCTTTGGTTTTCTTCGCCGATTCACTCGTTTTGTCTCTCGATTCATTGTGCAACTCTTATACACCATCCTTCAATCTTGAATACGCCAATTTAGCACCTAATTACTACAAAATAAGAGAGAAATACACAATTGGTGCTCGTCTACTCATAATAATAAATATGAGAGAAATAAATATATATGACAACTTAAAGCTCATAAAAACATAAGAATTAATACCTTAAATATTGTATAATTTCTCGCCTATCAGACATGTACGTTACAAATGCAGAATATTTGGAAATCTTCAGTTACGAAACGACTTGGAGTCTTTAAAACTGAGGAGGAAGGTCAGAATTCGTAACTTTTGGCTAGAGGGGAAGAAGAATAGCCTAGAGAAGCCACAAAACATCTCAATATGTAGAGAGATTTGACACATCTCTCGTACCTCTCGCATAAAGCCCTTACAGCAATCATAGTACGGTTCGACTATTTCGCAGCCATCGTTCGTCGCTGAATCCAAGGTTCGTGACAATCTTTGAGATTCCGACGCAATCTTTGGAGTGCGCAAGTTCTTCATCGACGTTCGTTGAAAGTAGTTTCAACGATTAGTAATATCTAAACTCACTTTCTCGTATTGATCTAATTAGTTTGATTGGATAATTGTGTTGAATTGTTTGGTTAGATCTTGATGGGATTGTGTTAATGATTGGTTGGATTCTAGAGTAGTGAATTTATTATTTTCGTATTCTAGTTATTTAATGTTTGGATGTTGAATTGTTATTTAATCGGTTGATAATGTTATGATTGATTTTGTTGGATGAGTTGCTGCATTTTAACTATTTCAATTTGGGAGAATCTTGGTTGAATGTTGGAAGTTGAATTAATTGTTTCAGAAAAGTATGATTAGTATTAGGTAATGATTTCGTCGTAGTATAGTGAATGAATGGTTTAGTGTTCGATAGTTATTAAGGTGATTTGGATGTTAAATAGTTATTGGTCATGCATGATAAGAGTTAAGCGTGTTTTAAGATCTTTCGTATGACGTTGTATAGTTTGTAATTGAGTTTGCTAAATCAGTTTTCCTACTTCTTGTTAAGAGGTTGACACCCTCGAAGTAAGAAGAGTTTGAGTTTATTCAAGTTAAGTCGAGTTCACATTTCCAAAACCACCCCTGATCGTGTGTTTTAGAATTAGAAATTGTGTTATTAGTATAATTAACTTCATTGACTCCGATTTCTATTTCTCGAGAGATTCAACTCGAGTTAACTTGCCAGTCTACAATGACCCCGTTCTCTTGCAGGCGAACTTAAACCTTTCAAAGTAGACGCGCATTTGTTTAAATAGATTTTAATTTTGAAAGGAACACAAAAGTTCGGCTCAGTATGCAGTTTTGGGCCTTAAACTCAATTTGGTGTATTCTCTCAATACTGCATTTATGATCCTTGAGATTTGAAATCTGTAACCTTGATAAGTTAATACATTTTCTATTTATTGCTTTATAATCCTTTTCATTCATAACAGTGCTATCGGTTGCTGTGTTCTTAGGGTGCATCGAGGCGTGATCCTTGTGCCTTCATTATTAATGTTTCTTCTTGTTATGTTGCGTGTATTATGCTTTGATTTGTCATGTCAAGTGTGTGTATTGTTGATTACTTTCACTGCTGTGGTAGTGTGTCATTGCATTATTGGAGGACGACTTCTGTTAAAGGACAATAATTATGATGAGTTAGTTTGATCTTTCGAAAGTAGTATTTGTGTGAAGAACAAGTTAAGTTTCATTGATGGTCTTATTGAGGCTCCCGACTCAAACTCTAAGGACTTCGATCAATGGAGTAGGTCAATTATATTCTTATTGCTTAGATTTATAATACTCTTGATGTTTCTCTTCAGTCAACTATTATTTTCCCTGACCATGTTAAAGCTTTGTGGGATGAACTACGTGATAGATATTCTGTTGGTTATTCTCCTCAATTTCATGAGCTAAAGAATAATCTCAAAGAAAGCAAGCAAATTGGCCATTCTGTTTTGGTTCATTATAGTGATTTGCGTAGGCTTTGAGATGAATTGGTTTTTTTATTATAAGGTTCTTATTTGTACTTGCTCTGCCGCAAGTGTGTATGCAAAGTTCCAAGAAGAAGAAATACTCTGTCAGTTTTTGTTTGGTCTCGATTCCAAAAAATCTAAGACAATTATTTTCGTAGGCCAAGATTGTGGCTAAAGAAAGGCATCAAACCATTTTGGAGGCATAGGGATCTCGTGTGGATATTATTGGTTTCGCACTAGTGGTGCGGCGAATGGAAGAGCCTAAGAAGCTTCATCGGTTGAGTAAAGGTGATGGTGTGAATGGTGCTGATCCATGTGTGTGCAGCAACTGCAAAGGCAGGATGAAAAAGTAGGTTGGGCTGCATGATTTATTTTTGTAAACTTAAATAAGCTCACTATTATTTTTATCATATTTGGACAAAATTGGGATTGAGCTAGAGGATTTGTAAAAAAATAATCATATAAGTTCACTATATCTTTTATTTTTATTTTTATTTTTTCTAATGGAGTTTGGATAAATAGTCAGAAAGAAGGCTGGGTGGAGGATTTTATTTAATATAAAAATCACATAATTTAACTATTTTATTATTTTTTAACACTATTTGAAGCAAAAGGTCGGGGACCGGTTTGTCCCCCTGTTGTCTCCGCCATCAGTGAGGAACCATTGTGCTTTAAAGCGCCACGTCAAGGAGTGGTGTTATGAATTAGTGGGGTGGTCGTAGTGGTATCAGTACGGTGGTGCTCGTGGAGGCCTAGGTGGTAGGTCCGATGGTGGTGGTCGTCACGGTGGTCAAAGCCGTAGGCTTGGGTTTGATGGTAATATGGGAGTGCTAGCCAAGGCTCCTTATCATTGACAAATGATGGTAATATGGGGAGTGCTAGCCAAGGCTCCTTATCATTGAGAAATATTAGCGAGTCCAGTCATGTATCTGCTCTAACTTGACAGATTCACAAATGTCGCATCTAATGTCCGCTCTGAATTCTTCAAAAGCTTCTCGATCTACTGAAAAGTTGTAGGGTAAGAAAAATAATGATTAATGGATCATAAGCACTAGTGCCTCGAATTATATTTTTTCTAACATTAAAATTTTATCTAATTTAATTTATATGCCGTCTTCGCATGTTTGTTTTGCTTAATGATAAAGATATGTCTGGAAATAAAGAATGTCAAATAAAATTAAGTGATACATTGATATTAGAGAATGTTGTATTATATGTACTTGCTCTAACTTGTAATTTTTTGTATGTGTCTCAATTATTAAAATAAAAGTATAGTGTTCTTTTCATAAATAAGCTATATACTATTTAGGATCGCACTTCAAGGAATCTAACTAGAGTAGGAGCGAAGAGTAATAGGGTTATCTATTTTAAACAGTCCGTAATGTTGATAAACACGATTTCTCGTACATATTGGGACTTATTTGATTATTTTTTAGCTAAGTTTTGTATAATTTGAATGTCCTTTTATTTTAATTCATATTATTTGGATGTTATTACATGTTTGGTATTTTTATGTTATTTTTATAGAATTTTTGAGCTAACTTGGACAAATTGGGAATGGATGTGCACAAATGTACTCAAGGATGAAGAATTGAATTGAGAATAATGACAGAAAGAGTCCATTGGGCCAAGATGGAGCAAACCCACGAGGTCAACGAGTCCATGGGCCCCAGAAACCCAGTCACGATCCCTTTTGCGATTGCAACTCGGGTCATTAATGAGTGCCATTCTCATGGAGACCGTTTGGGACCCCAATCACAGTCGCGAATGGTACAAAAGTCATTAGTAATCCATTTTAAATGCTGAGATTTGACTTAGACTTGTAAATTGGGGTCTGAAAGCAGTATAAATGCATCACCCTTCACAAGATTTCATCACCATTCATCATACTAGTTCCAAGTTCTGAGATAGAATAATCTTCAAAGTTTCAGGGAGTAATTTAGAGAAGAAACATTTGGAGCACAAATATCAAATGATCCACCATACCTCCTATAGTTTAGATTTTCTTATTTTTACTTATGAACGTTATGTGTTCAATGAATTGTCTAGCTAATTCTTCTATTTTCTAGAGTTTAGAAAATGGTGAATAATCAATTCTCTAATATTTACTTCGACTGAGTATGATCCTTTTAGTATTTTTGAGTTTTGATTTCATTATTGCATGAACGATTGACAACCTTTTGTGCTTATATAGTTGTGATGGACTAACAACCTTTTATAACTACTAGTGCTTAACCCGTGCGATGCACAGAGCGAATTGAAATGAATGGTGTAAATTCATTCGATGTAAGTGTAATATTATTAATTTATCAATGTAATATACTTAAAATACTCAAGTCACGATTTGGTCAACACAAGCAAATTTAAAATAAAGGGCGTGGATATACGCACCTCATTTTATTTATTAGTTCACCCTGCTAAAACTGTTGTCACAAAAATGTCAATATTATCCTTAAACCCTACACCTCAAATACTTCATCTCCTTCATCTCTCCACCACCACTCCAGCCATCGCCCATCACCACCGCCATTGCCATGGTCGCCGTTATTGAAGAATATAAACAAGACATGCACACAGAAATATGCTACCATCGCTGTGCCATTGAAGAAAGAAAAAGAAAAAAAAGTGCCTTAAAAGAAGTCGTTCGAACCAAACTTTCGAACACAAAATATATGTTTAAAAAATCGATTCGAACACAAAATACAACTGCAAAAAATTGATTTGTACACAAAACACATATTCGAAAAATTGATCTGAATGCCCCCTTCGAGGCTTCTTCGATTTTTTTGAAAAACGTTATATTATTCGATCAAGAAGTTCAAACACATGACATATGCTCGAGAAACCAGAGACGAACACCCCTATTTTGCATCTTCTTCTTACCCTTTGTCGCCCAAATCCATCACTTACCTTTCACCACCCATCACGTTTTTAGTTCTTCATGTTCGACGGTGGCGGCGACGGTGTGATGGGCGATGATAATGACAGAGTTGGAGTGTTGGTGAAGGGTTAGAGAAGATGATGTGTTTGGGGCGTAGTATTTTTTTTGTGTGTGTGTGTTTTTAGGTGGGGTGGGGTGGGAGGGTTGGCGGAGGCGTAATTTTGGCATTTTTGTTGATTTCTTCTTATTGGGGTGAATTCATGAATAGATGGGGTGCCTATATCCGCGCCCTAAAATAAATTAAAGTTATATAAATCCACATTTATATATTATGAAACAACTTTTTGCACACTACATTATACGTCAAATTATAGTTTAACTCACGTGATAATATTCTCAAGCTCTCACATTTAGTTAGTCGTGAAACAATAATATCAGTCACTTTTATTACAAATCATTGAGTCCATTTCCTTGTTTAGTCTTTGTATCAAAGACAAAGTGAAGATCTTATAATAAACTTAGGCTTTTCTATCGGTATCCGTTGTACTTGTTTGTCAACATGTACATGAAAGTTTATCATTAGATTATATTATAATTCAATCACATCAATCTGTTTGAGTACAACTATATAATCTAGTTGTACTTTAGTCATACTTTGTTGTACTTCTTATCTTAGATATAATTTATATCAACATAAGTATACAATTATTAAACAAACCTTTAACCAAGAAAAATATAATACTTGTAATATAATTTTGAGAAAAAAATATAAAATCAACTAAATAAATATAAAAAACTGTATTTAGATTATAAATATATAATAATTAAGTTAAAATTAAAAAAATCACAAAAATCATATATATTACAAATAATATAAAATAAATCCTAAACTATTTTAAAATTGAATTAAAATATTATGAATTCTAAATAATTATTTAATAAATAAAAATAAAGAAATGTTATAAAATAATAAAATAAATCATAAACGAATATGAAATATGTTAAATATATATAAGAAAAATATTTTATATACAAATACTTATCAAGTAATTTAAAAAAAATGATGAAGATAATAATAATTTAAATAATATAAAACAAATCTTATTTCATAATAATTATATAGAATAAATTAGAAATAATTTCATTCCTAAATAATCATTTACTAAATCCTAAAAGTAGCAAAACACACTTAAAATGCTATAAATAATAAAATAATCAGAGAAATATGAATTTAGTTAAATAAATATAACATATATGTTTTAATTATAAATGGTTCTGAATAATTTCTAAAATAAAATAAAATATAAATATAAATATTATAATATAATATAATACAATAATACAAATATAAAATTATTTTGAAATCAGATAAAAATATAACAAAATTATCATTAATTTTTAAATATTTAATTTAAAGACATTGAAAGAATAAATTGGCGATGGTGTATAGTATTTGAATAAATATATAAAATTTAATTTTAAATAGTCTTTATCTATTGAAATTTGATAATAAAACGATAACAAAGATCGAGAAGTTATAAAATATAATAAAATAAATCTTAAAATATTCTAAAATAGAAATTAATATACATAATTATATTATATTATAAAGAATCATCTCCTAAATCTAAAAAAAATATAAATATTTTAAAAATATAAAAAATACTACAAAAAAGGAAAAAAAATCCCAAATAAATGAGGCATCATATTAAAATTTTAATTGAGGGCCTTTGTATTCTATTTTACTATAGTTATTTTTTTCTAATCAGCCTGGTAATTGACTCGAGGTAGCCATTGAGTAATTAACGACCAAGTCATCGAGTCAGTTGATGAACCGATAATAAATTAAAATTTATATATAGATTTCAGTTTATACAAAAGTAATTATATAACCAAGAGTAATAAATCATTTATGTGTGGATTTATACTGTTAAATACTTAAAGTCATTGCAATTAGTCACAAATTATTAATATACAAACGTCCATAATTAATTATTTAGTTAAAATTTTTAAAATAATATATTAAATTCTTTATATCATGCGATTATATAATTATCTTTTTGTTCTGCCCACATATAATTTTGATCTCAAATATTAATCAAATAATTGTATAAAGTTATTTACCTTTCACTTATGTTCATAATATAATTTTTTAATTATTTTTAGGAAAATGAAAAAAGAAAGAAAAAAAAAAGTGTCATTGTCAAGTTTGTGACGCGTTTAGGGTCAAAGTTTGGGTCATCCGAATTTTACTTGAGTCACATATAGAAAATTGAAAGATATGACGCTATTATGTTTGCCCTCGTATCACCTGGTCTGGTCAACAAATAAAATTATGGAAGAAAAGACAAGTTCTTGTTACCGATTATAAATTTCTTTTGTCTTCGTTGCATCAATTTTCTAGTCGTACTCATACTATTTTTTTTTTGTTAACAAAATTATTAAATAAAATTTTAAAATCCAATTATAAATTTTATATTTTTGTTATTCATTTTTTTTCTCAATTTTGTTTATATTATATTATATTTCTTGTAATTTTTGATTATTTTTTATTTTTATATTTAGTTAATAATTTTCTATAATTTAATGTTACTTTTCTTGTAGCTATGAATTCATATTAATTTTATAATATTAGCAACTTTTTGGTTTGTTTTCTATTTTTTTTTTGTATTTATTAAGTAAATATTTATAATTTATAACTTTTTTGGGTTTTGCAGATTTATAAACTAATTATTTAGTTTTATTTATATATTATATATTTATATTTTATTTTT
>BMAC01000086.1:1150125-1168462 GCA_014905375.1 Phtheirospermum japonicum | reverse complement strand
TATATCCACCTATTTGTTAATGCTGTTGATACCCTAACCTAGGTGTCACTCAGCTGTTGGTCCGGATGACATGTGTCATCTTATAGTAGGTTCGTTTTATGAGTTGGCAGCTTCTAATGGTTCGTAATTCTTTTTACCAAAGTGGGATTTTTTTGCCTGGTATAAATAAGTACTTTTTCCATTTCTTCTCCATTGTCTTTCTTCTAAAAAAAACAGCAAATTCTCTCACCAAAAATAATCCCATTTCGTCACATTTTTTTCAGCCTGTTGTCTTTTCAATTTTCTTTTTCTTCTGAACTATGTTGAATCGATTTCCAGATCTACTATTATATTTCGTGTTTATTATTTTTTTTTTCATTTCAAATCTTTCTAATCTCCAAAGATAGTGTGAATATATTTCTCACAACTCATAAAATTGTTCATTGACGCAGATTTGCCTAATATCTGATTTCTTCTATTATTTCTTTGCAGATCTGGAAAAATTTGAATTGTTCACTCAACAAAACTGCAGATATCCTATATCTCATTTAAATCTTAATTGCCTAATATATCCTTGGCTTTTCCTGGCTTCGAATAGATTTGCGAGAATTTATTCGGCTTTTCTCGAATTTCTCTTTTTTAATTCTTGGCTTCAATTTCTCTTTTTAATTTTTTAAATGATTCGAATAAATCCAAGAGATTAGGCCGGATAGATCTGGAGATTTGGAGAATATGTATGATATATATATATATATAGGATTGAGATCATGTGGGAACCAATCCCCTGTGTGGGAACTAGGAACCCACATGAACCTTTAGATTAAATATTTTGTATGGTCAATATCATCCCATTAATTATATTATTAATATATTTATATTAATTGAAAAGGATTTTTATGTAATTACTCATACTATCCTAAAATAGTACATAATTAAGCTATCTTATTCCAAAAATCAAGCTTCACAATCACACATATACGCTAATTATATTTTTAGAAAAAATGGAAAGAAAATCAATGATATACTATGAGTATTTCCCTGCGTATGAACTATATCAATTTTATGCAGGTTTATGAACTATATATCAATTTTATGAATATTTCTTTTGGTATTCTTTTACATAGATCTTGAAGCATACTCCGACCCTCCCCCACCCCTACCACCAAACCCCCCAAATCCACGCACCCGAAACCCGCTAGAAAAACAATTAAGGTCATGGATCCAAACCCTAAATCTCGGTTTCAATCCGACGTCAACGACGCCCTACGTGCCCAATTAGAGCCGCACCTCGCTTGACATCTTCCCCTGGACCGCCCAGCAGCGCCACTACAAGCACACCCACTCCACCCACCTCACGATGATCGAGATCGCCGGCGCGTTACCCACAAGCCTCCCCCTATTCAACACCATGATGAGATTCTAATGCTAGCCGAATGCGTATACTTATAGTTATCTGACGAAAGGGTTGTGCGATTCTACGTCAATGATAACGGCTCTTCGGCGACGCTTCTGCTAGCCTATGTTTTTTTTTGTTATGTTGGTATTTGGAATTTAAAGTGGCATGTTTGGGTCTAATTTTTTAATTATCAAAGAAATAGTGTATAAAGGCCAGAGCTTGTGAAATGGTGTAGAGAAATGGTCTATTCTATTTACAAATTGCTTATATGTGCAGATTATGGAGTAGGCAACCTGATTAGTGGGTTATGAAAAATTGGATTTGCAGCGCGATATTGATTGTATTCTCAGGGTTTGAGATTTTGGTTGTGAGTTCGGGTGGCGTTGGTTGTAACTTGGATTCTCATTATAGTGATAGCATTATGGAAGTGTATAGATAGCATTATATTATAGGTATGAAAAGCATTGTTAATGTGTGTTTTATTTTATTTAGCACTTCACGTGATTTTTTTGGCAGCTGTTGTGATATTTATATGTTAAGTGGTATACTTTGTTGAACTTTTTATGATGGAATTACACTATGAAATGATTTCTTATGATGACATTAACATTACGCAAATGCTTATATAGCTTTACCACATCACAATACTAGCACTTTTTCACTTTAGTTTTTTTTTTTTAATTTACAGGAAACAGTGTGTTTAGTAATATTACTTATTACTGATGTTCACTACTCTGATGCAAGAAGGAGAGACGGGCCGCAATTATTCAGGCTGAGGGTGAGAGCGAGTCTGCTTGAACGTATCTCTGATGCGACCGCAGCTACTGGGAATGGGCTGATCGAGCTGAGGAAGACTGATGCTGCCAAGGATAATGTGGCTGCACTGAGTAGGAACGAGAATGAAACGTATCTTCCGAGTAACAACAACATGCTGCTTGGTCTTAATCCGGATGGGCGTTAACTTATTTAGGTGGATGTTGGCGATGGCACGATTTATGGTTTGAGGCTGTTGGTTCGATGGGTTTTATCGAGGATATTTTGTTTATTCTCTGTTCCAATATCTTGATATTAGTTGTATGAACCTTGTCTTAGCCGAAACTGAATTATAAAGGGGTTTTATGAAATATTTTATATATCCTTTCTCCTTTGGCTGCTGAAGAAACTAAAATAATTTTCATTCGAGATCTTGTTGTTTTAGTTATGCTTTAATAAGGTAGTGTTTCAGACCGTTGGGTTTGGATTATTGTCTACTTTTTCTTCATTTTAATGCTAATTGTGAATCTTATTGTGCTTAATATCTGAATTTGATTGTGCTTTTCTTTTAGTTGTTTGTTGCTATTTAATAATATGTAAATCTAATATGTAAATCTACTGTGCTTATATTTGCATATCATGAAAAACTTCTGCTAATTTAAGTGAGTTGTTCTGCTAAATAATGTGAATTGTATGCTTATTATTATTAGCCTAATGAAGTGTTTCATAAATTTAAATGAAATCCATCTTTTTTTCATCCTTGAGCTTTGCTTTAGAAACTCAGAAATATAGTTGTGCTAATTTACGTGAGCCCTGCTAAGTAGTGTGAGTTGTATTGCTAATTAGTGAAATGAAGTATTTCAAACAATCAAACGAAAAATCGTCCGAATTTCTCATCCTTTGGTTTACTTTAGAATTTCAAAAGAGTCATTCTGCTAAATTGAAACAGGCCATAAAACATATCAGGGATAATTACAAATACTACTCTTGAAATTTGACCTAATTACAAAAAAGAAAGAAAGAAAAATAAGAACTTTCAAAATTGCAAAAACAACTCTCAAGTTTGATTCCGTTTCACTTTTTGCCCAACATTTCACATCACCATTTGGCTGCACACCACTGCCCCGAGGATAATTATGCCAATCAACCTGACCCTCGTTACGCCGTTGACTACCAAGTTTCCTGTTGCACACCATATGCATCATGTCCAAATGAACACTACCTACAAAAACAGTGCCTAGTCAAAATTAATTTTCAAATTCCTGCATTTACAATCAATTCATCAATATATAAATTAAAAACCAATCACAATTAAATAAACAATATCTAATAATAAGGTGCACACACTTACAAAAAACAAGTTCTGCAACTGACTCTAAATTAGTGAAACAAAGGGACAGTTATAAAGAGTTCTCAAACAACATATCCAAAATAATTATTTAACAAACAATACATGATAATTAAACATCAACAGAATCACCTTCTAAAATATCAGCATTCCATTCCATTCAGAAACTGTTTAGCATTCCATTATATAACTATTGCTTTATTACATACTCATCTTTAAAATACTCATCTGCACTAATTCATATACTCTTCTTTACTATTTTAACATAACAATTCAAACTAATTAGCATAACAACTTTTTGGTTTTAGCACAAAACACAAACTTCTGCATAAACAACAAAGAAACAATTATCATACTACCATTTACTAACCAACATTCTTCATATTTTAATTAGCATAGAGCCGTATATATTGCAAACAAATTAACATAAAGCAAATATATATATAGCACAGACTTCATCTACAATTAGCAAATATATATATACAATCATATTTGATTAACAAAAATACTATCACGTTAGTTAACACCAATATACATTAAATAAGAAACAAACGACACCATTATTAGTAAAAACTTGAATTTTGTTTTAACATAAAGTTCCTGCTGACAATAAACGTGGGCAAAACAAGCGACTGGTCCTAGACACTGTTATAAGTAAAACACAAATATTGAAATTAACATAAACGACAACCACATTTGATTGACATCCCAAAATACCATTACGTTAAATTAGCACAAATATATATCAAAAACAGCAACAAATGACTCRATTATTAMRAAAACTTAAATATTTTTTCGTAGAGTTCCTAGACAATAACAAATATGAACATAACAATAGACTGATCCTAGACAGCATTATAAGCAAAACATACATACAAAAAACTAATATCACTGAATACCCAAGAAAAAATATATATTCCAATCAATGTATAATCGTATTTGATTAACATCTCAAGCACTAACACACAAAATTAGCACTAATATATATTAAAATTAGCAAAAAATGACACCTTCTTAAATAGCATCATTACAAAAATATTACCCCTTAACAAGAACTCAATATATGCTGCAAWRATTTAAAGACYACAAAATTAGCATCACTGGACCTATGGTTAAGCATAACTGGAATACAAAACAACTCATCCAACCCGTTAGCATAACTGGAACTTCACTCACCCGTAAGCATAAACATATAGATCAAACCACAAACAAAATTAGCATCATTGAACCTATTGTTTAGCATAACTCGAATACAAAATTAGCAAAACAACTCAAACAAACTGAGCAACAGAGACCAAGAAACCTCTCAACTTACCTTTAGTTCTAGATTTATTAGCATACCCTGGACCAACCGAGCGGTGGCCTTCGGCGTCCGTTTCCAACGAGTTCATATACGGAGAAACCTCCGCCGTCTCCGTCGAGATCTTCGCCGTCGGTTACGTCAAGGCTTTCCTCATCGGAACCATCCGTTTCCTCCTCAGCACGTGCCTCAAGAGATCCGCGCCGCTGTCCTCAGCGAGGGAGGCGTCGCTCGGGACACCGACGTTCAGCGCCGTCCAGATCCGCCGCCCATCCGGCAGATTTCAAAGTGTCCTCAACATCTTCGAAATCGGGTTGCTAATTCGTGTGGGTGGAACTGCGAAAATACGGGGATGCTTTGATTCTATTTTCGATTGCTTATTCTTGTTGTTGAAGAAGGTGAAGAATTACTCAGTTTTTCTCTTTTGTCTGAAAACCCGCAATGATTCTGGGAGGGGATTTACGCCTGAATTATGGGAATACGAGAAATCCCAAGGATACCCTTTCACAAACAAAAAAAGCAGGCGTGTAGATAAATTAGTTTTTCATACCTTAAATAAATCAATGAATTATGATCGTTTGATCAATCTATTTCGATGACTGAGATTGGTTCTCAGTTTCCACACAGGGATTAGTTTCCACGAGATCCCACCCCTATATATATATATATATATATATATATATATGATTGAGTTCAAATGAGAACTCCGTCATTATATGTGAACCTAGAGACTAATCCTGGCCTTAGATCTAATATTGCATAGTGTAATTATATGTCCAGGTTCATTGTGCTTTTTACACAGTATTGTAGTGCTAAAATCAGTCCATTTTTCTCGTTTTGAATGGTTAATTTTATTCGTTTTGAATGAAATATATATCAAACTAATCACATTCTCAAGATCTACAATTTAATATACATATTGCATGTTTTAAAATGTAAAGAATATATATATATATATATATATATATATATATATATAATTAAATTAAAAAAAWTGGACTGATTTTAGCACTARAGTACTGTGTAAAAAGCACAATGAACCTGMACATATAATTGCACTGTGCAATTTTAGATCTAAGGCCAGGATTAGTCCCTAGGTTCACATATAATGACGGGGTTCTCATTTGAACTAAATCCTATATCTTCTCGCGTCATCGTCGGAGGAGACCGAGAAAAACAGATGGAAGAAGACAGGTTGGTGAGGTAGAGGCTACCAGGGGCGGCGGCATCAATGCATTATTGGGAGAATCTAAGGATTTTCCAGAAATGGAAATTGGATGTGCAGGAGTGAACTAGGAAGGATTTTCAGATAATTCTTTTGATTTTTTCTATGAGATTTTGTGTTGGATCGCTGATGAATCAATCAGAACAAAATAGATCGAAGTTACTCTTCTCAAGTTTATTCAGGTGATGATCGATTTGATGATTTTTCCTTTTTTTCCTTTTTTTTTGCTGTGAGTTATGTTTTCTTAATTCTTTTATTAAATTTGTGTTCTTAACTTTGCATTTGAGTTTATTTTATGCTGATTTTATGTTCTCTTCGATGTGATGTGAATACAGAGGAGAAGCATAGATAGAGTGCAACATGGATGAAGCTGAGAATGATTTTGTATAATTGAGAATTTTGTGAACTTTATTTGAGTTTAGTTTATACACTCTCGAGAATTCTGTGATGTGATTTCTTGTGATTTATTTTGGTGATTTATCGTGGCAATTTGGTTGTAATGGAGACTTGCTGCATAAGATTAAGACAAAGCTTTCTGGAAGCTCATACGGGGAAGATAAAATAATGGGTTTGATTCAACCATAAATTTCTATTCTTCTAAATTACTAATATAGAGTTTCGATGAGTCAGATTTGCTAAAACCAACCAATTCAGAAAATATATCAACTTCTTGGTGATTACTGAGTATTTTGGCTGAATTTTGTTTATGTGTATTGTTCTATTCTTCGTTTAGTGATTTTCCTCTCTGGTGTTCCAACTTATTTTGCATTAGAATTTTGTTTTTTTAATTATTTTGGATGATTAAAGGTTTAAGTCACCGTATGATCTTATTTTCCCTTATTATTTTCGATTATTGGTGCCTTTAAATTGATATAATACTCTTCCGTTCTAATGTTGTTTTATGATCTCAGTTTTGTTATTTTTTKTGACTTTGGATGCCTATATTTTAGCAAATAATACTCTTCCGCTCTAATTTTAATGTATTATCAAGAAAGTTAAATTTTGATTAGAGAACTTGAATGGTAGTATTTCTGCATTTTAGTTTATGATCTCTTTGACAATTCTATTTCATTTGTATAATAGAATTCAAATATTAGAAATTGGATTTCCCAATCATGTTTTAAATTAGAACCCAGAATGCCCATACTCCGTGATTGTCTATTGAGATGCTTAAAAGGTAAGATCATTTATATCTAAATTTAATTTGAATACTAATATTAATATAAATTTCTATATATATACTTTGACTCTGACAAATTTAATTTAGAATAAATCAGCGAATGAGATTAAGGAAATAATTATATACACTTGGTTCCTTAACAAGAAGTATTTTTAACATAAATTGTAAATTGGGTAATAAAGTATTTTGAAAATAAATTGTAAATTGGGTAATAAATTCAATTTGTAATATCCAATTACAGATTTCAGTTATATAATACATTGGTTAATGGTTAATTTCAACCAATTATGTTTATAATGTAGTCAAAATGTACATAAATTACAGAAAGTCAACGAGATAGTAGTAGGAAATCGTGTAAAAATAAATTTCCATATAACTATAATTTATTCCATAACAGAAAATATAATGTAGATTTAAAAATGAATATGACAAATATACAATCTAAACTATTTAAATACTTAGATTAATATATATATTTATTTAAGAATACTTTGACTTTGATCATTTTTACAACAAATCAACGAATGAGATTAAGGAAATATTTATATAGACTTAATTCCTTAACGGGAAGTATTTTAAACATAAATTGTATATTGGGTAATAAATTAAACTTGTAATATCAAATCACAAATTTCAGTTATATAATACATTAATTAATATTAAACTGCAATGTTTATAATGAAGTCAAATTATACATAAATTACGGAAATCGACGAGATAATAGTAGGAAATCAGTGTAAAAATAAATTTCAAGAAAATTCTAATTTATTATCAATCAGAAAATAAATTGAAAATAAATAAGACGAATGTACAATCTAAACTTAATTTGAATACTTAGATTAATATAAATTTATTTTTGGATATTTTGACTCTAACCATCAATTTTCCAAATCAATGAATGAGATTTAGGAAATATTTTTATACACTTGGTTCCACAACAGGAAGTATTTTTAACATAAATTGTATATTGGGTAATTCATTCAATTTGTAATATCCAATCACGGATTTCAATTATATAATACATTAATTAATATCAAACTGATATGTTTATAAGGAAGTCAATTTGTACATAAATTATGGAAAATCAACGAAATAGTAGTAGGAAATCGGTCAAAGCATTGATTGACATATAACTACAATTTATTCCGGAACATAAAATAAACTGAAAATAAATATAGTAGGAAAATTAAATCAGTAATTATGAATATCAAATCACAGATTACGATATCATATGTGATGTATCTTGAAAGATTATGATTGTATATTAATTATTTTCATAATTAATGACGTGTTTGTATAATCAATTGATTTGTAGAAGATCAAAACGTATGACCAAAACCCCATTTTTATGCAATAACATATTTTATTAATGATTATGAAATCAATTCGGATATATTGTATAATCTGAATACAATATATCTATTACACAATCGGCACACACTCCAATTGTGAATAAGATCGTTAATATAGTTTCCATTAAAGTTATTCAAATTTTGAAATCAAAAATATTATTTTCTATTTGATATTAATAAGTCGTTTTGTGGATTCAATTAATATACAATTGATAAATTTTATATTATTATGTATTTTTCTGATATGCCCACGTAATACGCGGGTTATTACACTAGTATATATATATAGACACACACACACACAGTATTTTTGAAGTTGATATAATTGTTTTTTATTTTATTTTATTTTATATTTTTATCGATTCTTTTATTTTTATATTTATTTAATAATCTTATAGAATCTAATTATGAATTTTTTGAGTTAATTTAACTTACTTTATGAATTTTCTCTTTAATTTTATTTGATTGTTGAATTTTTGGTTTTGTTTCATATTCATGAAATAAATACTTATAGTTTAATTATAATTTCTTATATTTTTATCTATATGATTTTATTATATTTTTAATTTTAATTAAAGCATTTGAAAAAATATTTGTGTTTCACTTTTGCTTTTTTTGGGTTATTCAAATTTATTAACTAATTATTTACGTATATTTATATATTTATTTTAAATAATTTTTATAATTTATATTTTCTTCAAAAAAATTTATATTATTTTTATTCTTCTCAGATATTATTTATTATTATACATAATTCTTCTATGTTTAATATTTTCTTTACATAAATCATAATCTCCAAAAGAATATTAAATAAATAATTATATAAATAATAAATATGTATACTACAAATAGTAAGTAAAATGGGCGGGAAAACTTTGAGAAATATCTTTAGAAACACTAGCCTTTATATATTATATATATATATATATATATATATATATATATATATATATATATATATATATATATATATATATATATATATATATATATAGACTAGTTTGATAAATAATAATTCAAGAGATGAGGTTTATCAATAAGCTTTCAAACACAAAATACTCCAATCAATAAGATTGAGAGGTTTGTGATTAGTAGTGAAGTCATATAAATATTTAAAATATTTTGGAGTTCTAAATATGATTTCAAATAGAGATGTTGTTTCATATGTAGAATCCGCAGTTTAATTAATTTTAGAGGAGGATTAAACTAGAATGTGATTATCTTATAGTGAATTGAATCACAACAATACTTGATTGGTTAAAATGAAAGAACATTGAAAGTTCATTGTTACCCCTGTTAGTTTTGTATACTGGAAGGACATTTCTTTGTATACTTATTCTGATGATATGATGATAAGGAATGGTTTTTACAGTCATTGTTTGCATTTAATTTATTTTATATAATTGTTCTATGCAAATGTTCCATATACATACAATGTAGATGATATGGTGTGGGGAGACACACGGAAAGATCATATCATCGGAACCTTGTATTATATTAAATGCTCACGGCATAGATGGTCCTGAACACACCATCGATAAACTGTAGAATAATTTGACAAGTCAGTTTGTCTTGACTGACTGATTATTCTAGTACATTTGTCAAAGTGTATTTGAGGAATGGATCATGATAGGATATTATTCTCTGTCTCTGACCCAGATAGTGAGAGAATAAATATCCACAGAGTTCGGGTTCTGAACTCATGTGATACTGGCAAGCATAAGAGTGCATTGCTAATTACTTTACATATCAATGGGTGAGATCTTTTCGTAGATCAATAATCTCGATATCTTGAGTAATGTCAGTGCATGCTTGATGTTTCGAGCAGTATACACGAGCACTGTGTTCTGGTGCGCCAGGTTGATGATGTTCTCTTGAGGAAACACAAGTTCATGTTGAAACCCTGCTGGTGGAATTTATTCCGTACATGATAAAGCTTGTGTGGTATTACTCAAGGTTTAGAAGTTAATTAATTATAGTTCTCAGAGACTTACATAATTAATTAATGAACATTAAATCTTAAACACGGGGAATGGCTGGACTAAAGGAGAAAGCATATTCAGAAATATGTATTAAATTGGTAGGTCAGTTTTACTTCTTTAGTGGAATAAAAGTAAAACTTAATTTATTTAATTATATCCTAAGTTTATCGGATATTAGAAATTAAATAAATTAGTGGGCCAGTTTAATATTCTTCTAGATCCCTGTTGTAGCCCAAATTAAGACTGCAAGTGGACTGGAGAAAGAATTGGAATTAAGGGCCCAAACCCAATAGGGTTTGGAGACCTAATTTTCAATCATCTCCTTAATTTTAAGGAGAGGGGAACGAAAATTAGGGCAAGACAACACAGCAGCCCCTCTTCATCTCTTTTCTCTGATTTTCTAGAGAATCCATAACTCTATCAGTTGAAAATAGCCCACTCTATTTCTGATACGCAGTCCGGGAATACAACATAAGATCTTGGAGTGGAATTGCTCAGCTGTTGTTGCTGTTTTTGTGAAGAAAAAGGAGGTGCCAATTTCATTTCATTCAGCAACAAGATCAAACCTTTGATCTTGTCCTCAAACCGTCTATCGTTTGTAAGTCTTTTCGTTTCTATGTATTCCGCTTCGTTAGATTCGAACGTGACTTGATTGTTAATGTTATAGACGTGTGTTTATATTCATATGAACATAAAATATATGATTTTCATGAACACGTGATTTTATCTTGAACATCCAATAGATCCTGCAGGGTTCAATTCGAAAAAACCCCAACAATTGGTATCAGAGCGGGTTTTGCACTGTTCTTGTTATAATCTCATGATAAATTAGAAATTCATGAATAAATATGTAGATGAACTTTATGTGTTAAAAAAAATTCAGATTTATTGGACCATGAATTTCATGTGTTTTAGATTTAAATTCGTATGTGTTTTCATTTTTTTTTTGAAAATTCGAATTTGTAAAAATCTAAATGTTTTCCGATCATGATTATTTTAGTCTTGGAATAGTTTTTTGATGTTCTCAAAATTTCCAGATTTTATTTTGATACATGTTCGAATGATTAATCTTCATTTTTTCGAAAATTGAAGATTAAAGGTTCCCTAATTTTGTGTATTAATTTTTGGCACTATAGAATCAGAATTGGATAGATTTTTGTTTTTTATCAAAATTTCAGATTTGATTCTTAGTGTGTGTCGAAAATTTGGGGATTAGAAAATGAATAGATAATTTTTGATGTATATTAAAAATTACCTAATTTTAATCAACTTAGGTTTGAAAATAGAATTAAAGATTTGGTAATTTTGATGTGGTTTAAAATTTCTAGTTTTTTTTGACATTTTCGAAACCTACACTATTTTATTTGGAAGATTCTTGTTTTATGACAAAATTTCAAATGTGAAAAACAGGTAATTTTCGGTTTTAATAAATTAATTTGGAGAAGGTTTTAAATGAAGTTTAAATTTCCAGATTTATTTATTAATGTATTTCGAAAATTACACTTGTTAGTTTTAGACTTGGTATTATTTTAAGTATATCTTTTATTACCTAATTTAAATACTAATAGATATGAAAATAGAATTTTAAATCTTGAGATATTTCGTGTGGACAAATTTTTCAAATTTATTATTTTAGTTCTTTTCGAAATCTGTGAGTATTAAATTGGATAAGGTAATTTTGATAAAGATAAATATATATCAAGATTCAAATTGTATAAGGATTAAATTTGAGATAAGTTTTGGAAGAGTTTGAAGAGGATCAAATTCTAAAACTTATCTCTAGCGAAATTCGGTCCTTATTTTTTTTGGATTTGATTTTTGGTATATATCAAGATATCCAAATATTATTTAATTAGGGTGTTTCAAATTTTTTTAAATAAGTTTGGTGGATAATTTTAATTAATTTCCAGATTTACTTTGATAATTTTTCGAAAATAACAAGTTTAAAATTGGTGGATAATTATTTACATTTCCAATTTTATCTTGTTGTGCTTTTTTTTTTTCGAATTAATTAATCTTATTAATTGAGATATTCGAAATTTATATGTTCATGCATAGTTATCATATTTTTTTTTTATGTGCATCATATATTTTGATTGTTGGATTTGTAGACGGTATTTGTTTGCAAGTTTACCAACTATCATGGCTCATATTTTTATGTGATGTTTATGAATGTATGTTGAATGAATGTTTTGGTCGTATGCCGTTTTGGCTACATGATTTTATCCATGAGAATCCATGGATTAGGTCTAAGTTTTTTCTTATGTTGTTTTTAATGTAATAGAAATAAAACTGTTAGACCATTTTTTTGAGTTGTATTTTTTTTCTAGAAATAGTAGATTTTTTTTGGAATAGTTAATCTATATAGAATAGAAATCGGAGATCAACTCAAAAGAGGAAAGAAGTAAAACACCAAAAAGGAAGGTTCACTGATTCACGTCCCGAAACCCTAATTAGAGCTAGGGTTTCGTCGAGCCGCGGTGAGGAGGTCGGTGGCCTTACTGTGTTTTCCGGAGTTGTCTTTCAAATTTATCTCATAAATCAACATGAGATATAAGCCATGATAGTTGGTTTTACATTATTGCTTATTTTGTTGTTTGAAGCATGCATGTATGTTTACATTTTATGTGATGGTTGCATGTTGTTAAAATGGGATAAAATGAAACCTCAAGCATAAACAACTAAGTGGGAGAGATACATACCAAAGTATGTAGAAATCTCATACGGTCTCCATTAAAATTTGGTTTAATTGAGTTATGATGGGAATGCGCGTTGACATCGGTCTTCCTCCATATCGGATGTGTCATATCATGGAAATCTCTAGAAATTAAACCTCCTAAATGGATAGCTATAGATCACTGTTAGAACTGACTGACTCCTCCATCTGGAGCAGTTAAATTCGAAGCCGTGCTCTTGGTGCAAAGATAATGGTGTTCACATTTAGACGTAATGTATTGGTAAACGTCCACATGATCGTGGCTTATCAGTTAGATGATTACGTGACTGTGTTTTGATTCGGCTATTAATTTGCTTGTTGTAAGGAAATTCAACTGAAGGTAAATTAAAGGTTTAATACTTATTGAAAAATGAATTTTATAAACGTCCACACGATCATGGCTTATAAAAGGAGTTTTTAAAGTGTCGGTGGAAAAGTATATAATTCTTTGTGAGGCTTTCTATTATATACTGTTTATCCTAAAGTTTTGTGACTGTATTGCATGTTTTATTTCAGTTCTTTCCATATCATCTATGGCACTCTCCAATCTATCCTCTATCCTCAAAGAAAACAAACTTGTCGGTGAAATTACAATGACTGGTTTTGAAACCTTAACTTAGTCCTAGTTGCTGAGGGACACGAATTCGTACTTGAAGATAAATGTCCTCAAAGGCCGGATGAGGGTTCTGACTAAGCTCAAAGGCTTGCGTATGATAAGTGGGTTAAGTCTAATGAGATCGCGTGCTGCTACATTTTGGCTTCGATGTCAAATGTGTTGCAACATCAGCATCAGACTATGAAGACTGCTTATGATATCATGCTCAACCTGAGGGAGCTGTTCGGTCATCAGAATCGTTCGGCACGCCATTTGGCAATGAAAAAGCTGATGAATGCAAAAATGACTGACTCCACACCTGTTAGGGATCACGTTCTCACGATGATGGGATATCTGGCTGAGATCGAGACCTTGGGTGGAAGTCTAGACGCTGATTCTCAGCTTGACATCGTGCTTCACAGCTTGTCTTCGAAGTTTGAGCAGTTTAGGTTGAACTTCTTGATGGTAAAGAAGGATGTGACCTTGGATGAACTGCTCATAGATCTTCAGGCAGCTGAACTACTTCAGAAGAACAGTTCTGAGGTGCACATGGCCGACGCTAGGGCGTCTTCTTCGGGGGTGAAAAAGAAGAAGAGGTTCGTTCCTAAGAAGGCTGCAAATGTGGCGCCTAAGGTGAAGAAGCTAAAGGCAAAGATTCCCCCTGAGGAGCTCAAGTCGAAGACCAAATGCTTCAAGTGTGGCCAGTCAGGTCACTGGAAGTCCGTGTGTCCCAACAAGAAGATTAAGAGAGGTATATCTCACAATCTAGTGGTTGAAACATGTTTGGCTACTTGTTCTGCTCATTCGTGGGTAGTAGATACTGGAGCTACTGATCATGTTTGCATGTCTTTACAAGGGTTCTTGGTAAAAAGGCAGCTGAGTGAGAATGAGATCACCGTCTACATTGGCAATGCCACGAGAGTGGCGGCTGTTGCAGTGGGAGACGTAGTTTTACCTTTCAGTAGTGATAGCGAAACTTGATTTTGGTTTCTAGACTTTTTAAGGATGGATATTCTATTTCTTTTGATGACAAGGTCGTTATCTTTAGTGGTAAATATTTTATCTGTTCTGGCACATTAGATAGACAACTTTACATTCTTAAACCAGTGTTTGACACTGCACAAAAGCAACTTTTGAATACTTCGATTATTAACTCTAACAAAAGAAAAGAACCTTTGGAATTGAATTAAACCTATCTTTGGCATCTTAGGCCTGGTCACATTAATTTAAGAAGGATACAAAGGTTGGTAAATGATGGACCATTGTCTTCTTTGGTTCTGGAATCTTTTCGTTAGTGTGAATCCTGTTTAGAGGGAATAATGACCAAGCGTCCTTTTATAATCAAAAGGAAATCAGTCCGAAGGGCTATTAGATTTGATTCACTCTGACCTTTTTGGCCCTATGTCGATTCAGGCTCGAGGTGGGTTTGAGTACTTCATCACTTTGATTGATGATTACTCTAGATACGGCTATATCTACTTGTTACGACGCAAGTCTGAATGCTTTGTGAAATTCAAAGAATTTAAGGCGGAAGCGAAGAAACGAACAGGCAGAAGTATCAAGTCACTACGATTTGATCGTGGAGGCGAGTACCTCTTGACTGAATTTAAGGAATACTTGGCAGAGAATGGGATTACATCCTAGTTGACTGCACCAGGGACGCCACAACAGAATGGCGTGGCGGAGAGGAGGAACAGAACACTGTTAGAGATAACCAGATCGATGGTGAGCTATTCTGAGTTGCCTATTTCATTTTGGGGATATGCACTAGAAACAGCGGCTTACATTCTTAACTTGGTTCCATCAAAATCAGTTCCTTCTACGCCCACAGAGTTATGGACTGGACGAAAGCCCAGTTTGAACCATATTTGGATTTGGGGTAGCCCAGCACACGTGTTGGACAAGGAAGCTAATAAGTTGGCTCCACGTATTGATGTAAGGCTATTTGTTGAATATCCTAGAGGAACGCAAGGAGGTTTATTTATAGTCGTAAGGATCAGAAGATCATTATAAGCACCAATGCTCGATTCTTAGAAGAAGACTATATCATAAACCACAAACTAAGGAGCCAAATCGTCCTTGAGGATTTAAGAGGGGAAGGATCGAATCCTACACCAGTTGTACAAGAAGAGGTACTACCAGTTTCTTCACCAGGTGTCACGAAAGTACAGGAACTGCCTCGTCACAGTGGGAGGGTTGTTCGCCAACCTGATAATATTCATTGGTCTAGGAGAGGCTTTGGATTTCTCAGAGGGACTAAATGAATTGGATCCCAGGATCTGTGATGAGGCGGTGCGAGACAAAGATGTAGTCTCTTGGAAGACTGCAATGGAATCTGAGATTGGATCTATGTATCACAATCAAGTCTGGGAGCTTGTAGAACCACGAGATGGGATAAAACCCATTGGTTGTAAGTGGGTCTATAAACGCAAGAGAGGACCTGACGGGAAGGTTGAAACCTTCAAAGCTAGATTGGTGGCGAAAGGGTATACTCAGAAAGAAGGTATCGATTATGAGGAAACCTTTTCACCAGTAGCCATGCTTAAGTCAATCCGGATTCTCTTGTCTATTGCTTCTCATATGGATTATGAGATCTGGAAAATGGATGTTAAGACAACTTTCCTAAATGGAAGTCTTGAGGAAAATATCCACATTAAGCAACCAGAGGGTTTCATTGCTAAAGGCCAAGAGCACTTAGTGTGCAAGCTTAAGAGATCCATTTATGGACTTAAGCAGGCATCGAGGTCTTGGAACATCCTGTTTGACGAGGTCATCCAGTCATTTGGATTCGTGCAAAGTCCGGATGAGAGCTGTGTGTACAAGAAATGTAATGGAAATGTGGTAGTATTACTCGTACTTTATGTAGATGACATCCTGCTTATTGGAAATAATAAAAAGGTGTTGTCAGACATAAGGGTGTGGTTGTCCAAACAGTTCGATATGAAGGATCTGGGAGAAGCTGGACACGTCCTTGGCATCAAGATCATTCGTGATCGCCAAAGGAGGATGCTGTGTCTGTCTCAGGAGACCTATATAGATACAGTGCTAGCTAGGTTTAACATGGAAAATTCCAAGAAAGGTTTTATACCTTTCAGTCATGGAATTCATCTATCCAAGGAAATGTGTCCCCAAACACAGTCTGAGATAGATGACATGAAGAAGGTTCCATATGCTTTGGCAGTGGGGAGCTTAATGTATGTTATGCTATGCACTAGGCCTGATATATGCTATGCAGTTGGCATGGTAAGCAGATATCAGTCTAACCCTGGACAAGGTCACTGGTCTGCGGTCAAAGGCATTCTCAAGTACCTTAAATGGACTCGAGATTACATGTTGGTATACCGCTCTGATAGTCTAGTACCTTTGGGTTATACGAACTCAGATTTTCAATCCGATAAAGATCAGAGTAAGTCTACCTCGGGCTATGTGTTTACACTACGAGGCGGAGCTGTTGCATGGAGGAGCATAAAGCAGAAATGCATTGCAGATTCCACCATGGAGGCTGAGTACGTGGCCACCTCTAAGGCAACTAAAGAGGTGGTCTGGCACCACAGTTTCCTGTTAGATTTGAGCGTGGTTCCTGATTTGCCAAAGACTATCATGATATACTGTGAGAATTCTGGTGCAGTGGAAAATTCGAAGGAACCCAGAGCCCATAAGGCAAGTAAACACATAGAGAGAAAGTACCACCTTATACGAAAAATCATTAAGAGGGGAGATGTGGCGGTGGTCAAGATTGCATTGGAGGACAATTTGGCTGATCCATTCACGAAAAGCCTTCCATCTAAGATCTTCCATGGTCACGTGGAGGAAATAGGAGTAAGATGCAGACCTGGTGGCGCACTTTGAGTATATAGTTAAGATTGGAGAGTCTGCCAGTTAGTTTTTATGCTTGAAAGACATGCTTCAAGTATAAGTGGGAGATTGTTGGTTTTGTATACTGGAAGAACATTTCTTTGTATACTTATTCTGATGATATGATGATAAGGAATGTTTTTTACAGTGATTCTTTACATTTAATTTATTTTATATAATTATTCTATGCAAATGTTCCATATACATACATTGTAGACGATATGGTGTGGGGAGACACACAGTAAGATCATATCATCGGAACCTTGTATTGTATTAAATGCTCACGGCATAGATGGTCCTGAACACACCATTGATAAACTGTAGAATAATTTGACAAGTCAGTTTGTCTTGACTGACTGATTATTCTAGTACACTTGTCAAAGTGTATTTGAGGAATGGATCATGATAGGATATTGTTCTCTGACCCAGATAGTGAGAGAATAAAGATCCAGAGAGTTCAGGTTCTGAACTCATGTGATACTGGCAAGCATAAGAGTGCATTGCTCATTACTTTGACATATCAATGGGTGAGATCTTTTCGTAGATCAATAATCTCGATACCTTGAGTAATGTCAGTGCATGCTTGATGTTTCGAGCAGTATACACGAGCACTGTGTTCTGGTGCGCCAGGTTGATGATGTTCTCTTGAGGAAACA
>BMAC01000086.1:1123248-1145882 GCA_014905375.1 Phtheirospermum japonicum | reverse complement strand
TCTACCACGAGTTAGAGGAAATATGGTGGAAAACCTAATTGACTGAAACGATTCAAAGTCAACCGACCTCTAACAACAATTCAGTCATTGCAAGCACAATCCCAACAACAAGCACCACCCAAACAAAAAATGCACAACTGGATATTCGAGCTCATTCCAAACAGACAAAAAATTCTGGCAAACAACTTTGAGTTGAATACGGATTGATTGTGATGGTTCAACAGAACCAGCTAGAAGGAAATGCAACAAAGACGATCTGAATTGCATTTGCGTAGTTCCCTCGAGATATGCAGGGACAATCAAGCATGAATAGGGTCCCAAAAGATGCCAATTAAACACTCTGCCTATTCCCTTTCTCTTAATAGAGTGAAGTTTTTGGTACACACATTAGGCTTCAGAGCCATACATGGGATGAGATATGTCATTCTTTCCACCAAGCAAGACACTAAAGTTCAAGTGCGAGATTACCTAATTTCACCAACTAGATGGGGGACCCATTACACGAAGCATATGAATGATTCTGAGAGCTTTTGAGAAAGCACCTTCAACATGGTTTTCAGGAGGAAAAACATATTTGATACTTTTACAATGAGTTGAGAGAGCACATGAATGTGATGGTGGATGCTTCATTAGGAGGAGACTTGTTAGCTAAAAACACCAATGGGCGCGATGGAAATATTAGAAGAAATGGTGGCTAATAGCTATCAATAGCCGATAGAACACTCGATGATAAAGAAGGTTTGCTATGGTGATCAACGTTATGACTCAATAATTATCAACAATGAATTAGAAAGTTTGACATGTTGATATCACCAAGCTCGTTAATTTCATCGGCCTAAGCAAGTGGGTTTGTTATGAATGAAGACATTGAAAGAGGGTAAAAAATCTCAATCAAAGAAAACTTAAATAATAACTAGAGAAGCAACCAATCCAATAATGTGAATCATCCAAACTTCTCATATAACAATCAATAAAATACACTCTAACACCACCGGGTTTTTCGGTGATGAATGGGTGGATCAAAGTGGAAAAGAAGCTAAGTATAGAAGGAAGTTTTCACCTTAGTTATGGGTGGAAGCAAAAGCTCATTTTGAGAAAGGAAAAAGAAATGATAGATAGAATTGAGGAAAAACCTTATCTCAAATGAATGGATCAGTTGGGACCCACATGAATTCGCTAGAAATGCATATCTCTCAGTTGGCTATCATCATCGAAAACCAACATAACAAGGGGTACTTCTTGAGCAACACAGAAGTAAACCCAAAAGAGCAAGTGAATGCAATTTATTTGAGGAATGGGAATAAGTATGAAGAACCGAATATGCCAAGCATTAAACTTGAATGATATACAAAGAATGCAAAAATATATGTCAAGGAAGACGTGGTTGAAGTAGAAATTGAAAAGGAGGCTGTGAAGCCAAAATCTATTCCTACCTCTCTTAACTCTTCTAACTCTTCACCCTTTTCGCAAAAAGCTCAAAAGAAAAAAGTGGATGGTCACTTTTCCATAATCTTTGATATTTTTTTTTTTGAAAGATTTACATAAATTTTCATTCTTTTGATGCTTTGACACAGATGCCAAACTCTAGAAAGTTCTTGAAATAGGTGATAAGTAAGAAAAGGATACTTGAGAAGTACGAGACCATGAATGTAACTGAGGAATTAGTGCAGTCATCCAGAAGAAGTTGCTTCTTAAATACAAGGATCCCAGGAGTTTCAAGATCTCATGTACCATTGAGGTGTATGTTTGAAAACTCCTTATGTAATCTAGGTGCGAGCATATACCTTATTCCGTTATCGATCCTTAAGAAATTAGAGATTGGATACATATAACCAACAAAACATCACACTCCAAATGGCAGATAGATCTTTATGATACCTAAAGGGTATAGTTTGAGGATGTGCTTGTGAAAGTAGGCGACTTCATATTCCCAATATATTTTGCCAGTATTAGAATAGAGGGAATATAAGAACGTGTTGTTGATATTAGGCGCGCCCGTTTTAGCAATGAACCAAGCCCTTATTAATGTGGAAAAGGTAAAATGCATATTGCAGATCAATGATGAGCATAAAGTCTTTAGTATTTATAATGTTATAAAAATATAAGAAGATATGCAATGAATTAAAGAGAGTAAAAGGATAGATGATTTCGACACTTATGTTGAGAATGTCTTGATTACATCTTTGAATCAAGAACATAGGTTGCACAACTTCCTTTATTCTTAATTTGATGTTTTGAAATGTTTTAAAATGTTTTCAAGAAATTCAAAGTATGGAGTCGGAATTCAGCATGTGGGAGAAAGGAGACAAGACGGTAATAAGATCACCATTTATCAAAACAATTTCTTGACAAAAGAGAGCATCTAGCTAAAGACGTACAAAAAAAAAAAAAAAAAAAAAAAAGAGCACTAGTTGGGTGGAAACCTAACATTTTGACGGTACATATGTAGTATTTAAATAAATAATTATTTATTTGAATCGCGTTTTCTGACCTATTTGCGATCCCATTCGTGACCTCAAATTAGGTCGTCACTAGAAGCCTTTTCAAGGCATGTGTTCGCGAACCCAATCGTGGACCACGGACCAAGTCATTACTCGAAGCTTTTTCAAGGCATGTGTCACGTCCCCATTTGCCGACCGTGAAACAAGTCGCTAATGAGTCACTAAACATAGAAAATAAGGAGAAAATGAAGGAAATTCCTTTTCTCTTATTCTCTCTTTCTCGACCGAGAACTCTTCCTCCCTCTTTGCAAAATTTTTTCAGTTTTCTTCGAAAACTCATCACACTTGTGTTCTAAACACAACACAACATCAGTATCTCCCATTTCATCATCAAAATCCAACAACAAGATATGAATTCTCTAATTTTCTCAACTAGGACTTCATTTTGAATTTTGGGAATTTTCATAATTGGTTGAATTTATCCATCAATCTTTTTTCCTTGATACTTAATAATGCTAATATTAATGATTATGATTGAAATTGTGATTGGGCTTTAGTTAATTTGTAGCTTTAAGATTGAATATTTATTGAGGAATTTCATCGAACACATAATAACATGCTTATTCTTGAAATTTTAAGAGATTTTGTGATAATTAAGCATGATGAATTTGAATTCCTTGATGTTTTAGCCATGAGTTTGAATTTCTTATTCTGGGGAAATTTTTTCATGAGCTTGAGAGATAAATATGGATACGATGATCGCCTGGACTTGTAAGATTTGACCTTTACTTGAAAATATGCATGTTATTACGATTAAGTAGGTATTTGTGTTCATCAAGTCCATTAGTACAATTTTGATGAGAGTGAATGACGTTGAACATTGAATGTCCAGTATTATTTTGAATTAATTGAACCAAATAGTTTTGATTATACTTGGAGCCAAAACCGACGAGGAGGCAATCCCTCCAAAAAATCTAAGTGAGAGAGCTGACACCATCACCACTATCCTCGCCTTTTCCCTCATCTAACAAAGAAGAGAAATACGTACCAAACCGAAAGACTGATCCAGAGCTAATCGGGGTACAATTACCCTCACTCGAAAGCTAATAAAAGTGGGACCAGCTTTGTAAATTAGGGGGTCCAAGCCACAAATTATGCAAAGCCCGATATGCATGAAAGTGCTCGGGATAGAGGGTGATTGTTGATTTGAAGTTTTAGTTAGATTGGGTGGAATGATGACTTGATGATGGAAAGATAGCTAATGTACGAGAGGTTTATGTTAAATAATTTAGCACCCTCTAGGTTGAGAGTGTGAGAACGAAAGAGGCTATCTCTTCTCAATTGGATAACATCGAGCACCCACTTCACTTTGGCCCAAATCACGGAGCTTTTCATGAGAAGAGACGTGCGGTGGATGATGAGACATATGGGTAACTTCCATAATAGCCATCACGACTACCAAACCAAACTTTGTCCCTCCGACTCGTCGTAGATTTTGTGAGTCTCGACCAATGTAAACCACTCTCTCTTTTTTAAACTTATTACTATGTAATAGAAAATAAGTTTGGGGGGATAAAAGTTCGATTTACTTTGGTCATGTATTATCATTCTGCATTTTATATACGATTGCACCTTTTGTTTTTATTTCACTTTTATGTTTATTATTTTTCATTTTATTCTCATGTTTAATTACTTTATTAGAAATAAAGTGGGATTTATGGATATTTGGGTTTGTAATAATATTGATTATTTATTAAAATGTGCATTTGTGTGGACTTTTTGTGAAATAATTGATGATGTGCTGAGGATGAGTTGATTTACACACACACACACACACACACACACACACACACACACACATATATATATGAAATCAAATGCTTGAACTTAGGTTGTTATACCTGAACTAAAAAATCTTGGCTTGCTTTCGAAAAATGTTATGCTTATCAGATTTAGATCTTCTTGATTGATAATCAGGAATACTCATTTTTCTTTCTTGCGTGAATTATCGATCATATGTGTATCTCTTTAGAATACTTAAAAATGATTTAGTCATATTTTCGAAATCCATTCCGGCCATATCCATATATGAAAGCTACTAAAAATTAAATAATCCCTAGTTAGCCCCGTCAAGCTTTTTATTCCCATTCTTTGTTGGCCATGACCTCATTTTATGCTCTTGAAAAAGCATGGAATTTTGTGAGTTAAGTTGGTTAACTTGAATAAATTGATTGTTGGGTGGAGGGATTTATTTTTGTTATTATAGGCGCAAAATTTCTGTAAAAAACATACTTTGACGATAGGAGTTTAAAGCCTATTATATAAAGGCTATATTTGTATTTTCTTTAGTTGATGAGAAGTAAAGTCTAAATAATGCTTCAAGTAAATACAAAAAGATTTCAGTAGTTTTTGAGTATAAACTAGGTTGGTTGAAAGCCTATGCCATAAAGGCTAAGTTTTTTAAAATAATGGGTTTTGAGGAAAAGGTGAAGCATTTTAAAAAGCTTCAAGTATTTAAAAGAGGTTAGTTGTGGTATTCTTATGTGATAGTTTGCATTTTAGTCACTTTTATCCAAATATTTCATACCTTACCAAAGAGCCTACATTCCGACCTTAATAAAAGACCTACTTGATTCTTATATTTCTTAAGCACCGAGCAAAGGAGAGATAATGGATTCGCAAACTTATGTTAGAGTGTAGGCATTGATTTGATATCAAGCGTATACACGTCCTAATTAAACACTTGTATGGTAGAGGAACACTTACGATTGTAAGGAACATTAATTTGAAGCAAGAAGTTAAAGATAAAAAGGGTGTTTTCCTTAAGTCTTGATATTGTGTTTATGTTGTGAAACGACACTCTTGAAGCAAATATATCATCATCATTTTTTCTATGTCCATACTCATGTTTATTTCTTATCTTTTATTTCTTTGAGGACGAACAAACCGCTAAGTCTAAGGGAGTTGGTAAACATGGATTTTACGCACATGTTGGGACTTGTTTGATTAGGTTTAAACTACTGTTTGTTCATTTTTATCTTCTTTTACTTTAATTCTTATCATTTGGACGTTATTACGTATTTGATATTTTTATGTTGTTTTTATAGGATTGGTGGAGCTAACTTGGACATATTGGGCTTAAAGATGCACAAATAGACTAAAGAATAAAGAATTGGACTAGGAATAATTAAAAAAAAGAGTCAATTGGTCCAATATTGGACCAAGCCCACGAGGGTACTTAGTTAATGGGGCCCAGAAACCCAGTCGCAACTTGGGTCGTTACTTAGTGCTATTTTCATGGAGACCATTCACGAGCCTAGTTGTGGTTGTGAACCCAGTTGTGAACAGTCCAAAAATCATTGCTGGTCCATTTTAAATGATGATATTTGACGTGGACTTATAAATTAGGGCCTGAAAGCAGTTTAAATGAACCACCCTTCACAAGAGTTCATCACCATTCATCATACTAGTTCCAACTTCTGAGATAGAATAATCTTGAGTGTTTTGGGAATAATTCAGAGAAGAAACACTTGGAGTACGATGATTGAAGGATCCACCAGTCCTCCTACGGTTAACTATTCTTATTTTAATTATGATTGTTATGTGTCTAATGAATTTTCTAGATTATTTTATAAATATGTCTAGCTAATTCTTCTTTATTTTGGGGTTCGGAAAACAGTGAATAATCAATATTCTAATATTTCTTTCAATTGAGTATGATACTTTTACTATTTTCTATTTTGATTTCATTATTACATGAATGATTGACAACCTTTTGTGCTTATATAGTTGTGATTGATTGACAATATTTTATAACCACTAACTTGATAATCATGATTCGAGATATGAGGTTATCAATAGGCTTTCAAACACGAAGCACTCTTATCAACCAGACAAAGAAGTTTGACATTAGTAATGAAGTGGTATAAATCTTTAAAATATTTTGGAGTTCTAAATATGATTTTATACGAAGAAATTATTTCATACATAGAATCTATGATTTATTACTTCGAGAGGAGGATTAAACTAGATTTTGATTGACTTATAGTGAGTTGAATCAAAACAATACTTGATTGGTTGAAAAGGAAGAACATTGAAAGTTCATTATAACCCCCCAAACCCATAATATCCTCTTATCACTTAATTACTAATTTTGCAATAGTTCTTGTAGAATTATAATTAGATTTGCAATTTTTTATGTTATGTTCATCATTTGTAACGATGTAAATCAAATCATCTTATATTTTGATTTAGATAAAACTACATTATTTATATTATATTACTTATCAATTTAAACAACATATGGTCCTTGTGGAAATTGACTTTGCTTATCCCATACTACATCTACATCATATACTTATGGTTAGATAGAGTATAGATAAATGAAAAAGGTTTTATAACTTGACCCAACTATTGGGATGGTCAACTATTCAATCAAATAAAGCATTAGTTGTAGATACGAAAGTATTATGGCATAAGCGTTTGGGCCACCCTTCAAGGTAAGTTGTGTTTTCATTACCTGGAGTAGCTATAGCAGCATTAATTTGAATAAAAGTTGTCTTGATAATTTTGAAATTTATTATGTGGCAAAAAAACATGTGTTTGACATTATTCATTATGATATTTGGGGTTCTTATAAAATATTATCTAGTTGTGGTGCACATTATTTCTTATAATAGTTAATGATTGTTCTTATTCTATTAGGTACACTTGATGATAGGAAAGTGTGAGGTTGATCAGTTGATTGAAACTTTTTGTGAAATGGTCAAAACACAATTTAACACGCAGGTGGAAGTTTTGAAAAGTGATAATAGCCAAGATTATTATTATTTTTAAATACTTTTTATTCAAAGTATGGAATAGTGCATCAAACTTCATGGTTGATACTCCATAACAGGATTTAGAAAAAATAATAATCTTGGCCATTATCACTTTTCTAGGAGAGTGTATGTTGACTATTGTGCATCTTATTAATAGGACACCCTACATCTATTTTAGATGGAATAAATCCCTATGAAACTTATATAAATAACATCCATATTTGTCTGTCATTTATATGTTTGGGTGCTTATGTTATGTTGCTAACCGGTCTTGTATTAAGGATAAGTTTGGTTCTCTTTTTAGAAGGGGCATTTTTGTTGGTTATCCTCTTGTGCAGAAGTTTTGGTGTATCTATGATTTAGACACTAATAATTGTCTTGTGAGTCGTGATGTTCGATTTAATGTGGATACATTTTATTTCTTGATACTTACGCCGGATAAGGATGAAAAATAATCTAAGGTGTTCTTGAATTGTCCTAGTATAAGTGATGATGAGGAGGAGGTTGTAGTGCTACATGTGGTTGATGGAAATGATGGTGTGTGTGTTGTGCAAGGGGTGGCGCAGGGTGTTTTGCATCACCTAAATGAAGCATATGAAGGATTAGAGCAAGGCAATATGGGTGTTCCAGCACTTGATTTAGACTGTCCTAATGTTTTGATGATTAGTACGTTACTAGTTGGCACTTCTCATCTGAGGTTATGTAGAGTTGAGCATATTTTTCAGCCCTTTATAAAGCTCTGTAGTTATGTTACTAATATTGTTGTTCATCATAGATCATATTAGTTCTGCTTAGCTTATTTAGTCAAGTTACTCAGGTATACAATTTAGGAAAAAAAATTCTTTGCAACTTGTACTTGTAGCGTTTTTATGGTTTGCAACCTAATGTTTTTTCCGTTGTCATTAACAACCCGAACTACACGGGTTTTGTACTTTGAAACCTCCATTACCTTTTCCATTCAAAATTTCAACGGCTCTAGACGCGTGACACACACTCCCCATAATTGAGGGCAATATTGTCTTTTCACTTCTGGGCGACATGTTGGCGGGCTAAAACCCACACGCGTCACACGACACACATTCGGCGATAGAATATCAAGAGCGATTAGGGTTCAATTTATCCCCAAAAAAAATCCGCTTCACCTCTCAATCACTTCCCAATTGCTTTCGATTCAATTTCATTTCTTATTAAATATCACTTACGATTCCATTTCATAACTCAATTGCGAACCCTGGACACCGGATTCACTGATTCCAAAACCCTAGTATGGGGTGGAATATTCGAGACACGAATGGGGAGTTGACAATCGGAAAATTATGTCCAGATTACGGTATATTTGCTCGCTCTTCAATGGTTTTATTATTTTTATTCTGTTGCATTTCGTAATTATTATTCTTGTCTTTTGGATTTTGGGATGATTGTCACTTTGTCGAGATATGTTGGGCTTGTGGGGATTCAGTGAGAATATAATAGCAGCTTTTATTCTTGGTTTTGTATGCTGAAAAGTAGGGAATATAAGTATCAAACTTTTTAGGGTTTGTGGGGTTTCACTGACCATGTTTGTGGACCACCATTTAAATATGAAAAAAGTTGTCTGTTGACCACCAGTTTATTTATTTATTTGTTTGTCTGACAGCATCTCTTTTGTGTTATTTGCAGAAAATGATTCTCAATGTTTCACTATAAAAATGCACCATTCTGGATATTTTTTAAGAATAGCTTCTACCTTTTATGTTGGGGAAAAAAGAGGTATAGATTACATAGATAATTGTGATCCTGATGAACTGTCTTTATTGGAGTGATTTGATATGGCTAAGGAGTTAGGGTTAGGTGAAGTTAAAACATTCAATTGTAGTAAAAAAGGTGTTGATGATTGCAGTGAGGTGTTTGTCCTAGAAAATGATAGGGATGTCATGAATTTGTTTAATTATGTTGATGAGCACAGGATGGTTGGGTTATTTATTGAGCATGTAGGTATACAAAGCCCTGGTGATATTCCTATTGATATGAGTTTTAATGAAGGGGGGAGTGATCTTGATGAATCTAATGGGGTGAAAACAACAGCCTTTGAAGTTGAGGGTTTAGAGCTCAGTGATAGTGATTATGAGCAGTCTGTGGGGTCTGATTCTTCTTTGTCTGATGGATTTGTTGTTAGTGATTATGGGGGGTCTGATAATGATYATGATGKASRBTTTGATGATAATATTGATCAAGAAGTTGAGTGGGGGGGTCTACAATTGAATGAAAAAGAACTTGGAGCTGGAGCTAGTGGTAGTGGTAATCAGAGTAAGGGAATAAAAATCAGGAGTCCTAAGATGAAGGCTCTTCCATTGTTCAACAGCAAGTTAGACTTAAATGATCCAAAGTTTGAATTGGGCCAGCATTTCTCTGACGCTGCACTCTTCGGAAAAGCTGTCAGAGAGCATTTAATTAAGCAGGGTAGGGATGTTAAGTTCACAGTGAATCATAAGTTCAAAGTTCAAGTGAAGTGTAAGCATGAAACTTGTCCTTGGATGATATATGCAAGTAAGGTACAAGGTGAAGATACCATCCAGGTAAAAACTTATAAAGGGAGGCATAGATGCCCCAGGAAACAGAAGAACTCACACGGTAATTCTAGGTGGTTAGCCAATATGTACAAGGATGAATTACTTTCTGATCCAAGATGGCCTATTGAATCCATGATGACAATTTTGAAGAGAGATGTTAGCCTGGTGTTTAACAAGTTGCAATTGTACAAGGCTAAAAAGTTTATTTCTGAGATGGGTACTGGCACAGATGTGGAACAGTATGGTATGTTGTGGTCTTATGCTGAGGAGATGAGAAGATCTAATCCAGGTACAACTGTGAAGATAAAAAGTAAAATAGTAGAAGGGGAGCCACAATTTAAAAGAATTTACATCTGCTGGGGAAGTTTGAAGAAGGGATTTTTGGAGGGATGTGGGCCTGTTATTTGCCTTGATGGGTGCCATTTGAAGACTTCTTGTGGAGGAATCTTGTTAACTGCATTGGGAGTGGATGGTAATAACAGCATGTATCCATTTGCCTATGCTGTGGTGGAGGGGTTCATTGACTTGATTAAGCAGGATTTAGACATACATAATCTCTCACTGGACTGTAATCTCAGACAAATAGAAAGGGTTGGTTGATGCCATTGAAAAGCTACTTCCTGGATGTGAGCAAAGGTTTTGTGTTCAACACTTATACATCAATTTCAAAAAGGATCACAAAGGATTAGCTTTAAAGGATCTTTTGTGGAGGGCTGCAAGAGCTACCAGAGTGCAAGATTTTAACCAGGTTATGTCTGAGCTAAGAGCTAGAGATAAAGCTATATATGAGTGGTTAGTACAAAGGCCAGCCCATCAGTGGTCCAAATTACATTTTAGTTGTCATTCTAAATGTGCTATGTTGTTGAATAATTTGTGTGAGAATTTTAATTCTGTGATCTTGAGATCTAGGGATAAACTTATATTGACTATGCTTGAGACAATCAGATTGATCTTGATGAAAAGAATTTACACAAAGAGGGATAAGTTGGCTTCTTTTCATGGGGAGTTATGCCCCACGACCTTTAATATGCTAGAAGAACTGAAGAAGAAGTCAATGAACTATGTGCCTCACTGGAATGGAGTGGATCAGTTTGAGATAGAGAGTGGGGGTCTAAAAAAGTTTATTCTGCACCTGACAGACCAAACATGCACTTGCAGAAAATGGGAACTCACTGGGATTCCTTGTGAGCATGCAATTTCAAGGTTGTATTTCATGGGGCTAACTCCAGAAGATTATGTTGCCCACTGGTACAAGAGAGAGACAGTGCTGAAGACATATGGACATGTCATGGGAACCATGAACCCTGCTGATCAGTGGCCTCATGTGGATATACAACCACTAGTACCTCCTTCTTATAGCAAAATGCCCGGTAGACCAAAGAAAACTTCAAGGAAGAAACAACCAGATGAAGTTACAAAACCTCAAGGAAAAAAAAGGGAAAATGCAAGTGAAGTTAAGTAGGAAAGGTCGTACAATGACTTGTTCTGCATGCCATAAGCCAAACCATAATGCTATAGGTTGTCCACACAAGAAGGAAAAACACCAAATTAGCCCAGGATTGGATATTCCCGCCCCAATTGCACAAAAACAGCAGCAACCAAAAAAAAAGGTAAACTTATTCATTGTCCTAGTTAAACACTTTTTCCTTGCATGATTCTATCTGATTAAACACTTATATAACTTATTATTATTATTATTATTATTATTATTATTATTATTATTATTATTATTATTATTATTATTATTATTATTATTATTATTATTATTATTATATAACTTCCTAATTAAACACTTATTATTTTATTTGCTTTATAGGGAAGAAAAAGGAAGCTTGAGTATATGAATGATGATGTAACTTGTGAAGAACCAGGATTGATGCAGGTATTGTATTATTGTTCTCAATATTTATATTTATTACCTGTATATATACTTATCTATTTATAATTTGTATCCAACCTTTGCCAAGTGAAGGTGTAAGTTCCAGAAAATTACCTACTAGAAGTGCAAAAGAAAAAGGGAATGTCCAAGTGCAGGTATTATAATTGTTGACTCCATATATTTTCTCAATATTCATATATATCATCTGTATATATACTTATTTATTTATAATTTGTATCCAGCCTTTGCCAAGTGAAGGTGTAAGTTCCAGAAAATTACCTACTAGAAGTGAAAAAGAAAAAGGGAATGTCCAAGTGCAGGTATTATAATTGTTCACTCCATATATTTTCTCAATTTTTATATTTGGCCTCTGTATTTATACATATTTATTTATATTTTGTATCCAGCCTTTGTCACCTTCTAAAACTGCCAAAGAAAAAGGAAAAGTCTTAGGTTTGAGGCCTAAGTTGTAGGTTAGTCTCAACTTTAAAGGCTTGTCAATTTTAATTTTAGAAGATACATCATATATAATATGTATATTTTTGTTTTTGTGGTATATTAGGCTCATAAGAAGGGACAAGTTATTGAGCCAGTGATTCCCTCTCAAGTTTCAACAAACAACAGCAAAGAATCTGTCCAACCACAACCAACAAAGGCAAACAAGCAGCAAGTTCAGAAAATGAAGCAACAGGCTTTGTGGAAGCCTCCGGGAAAAAGTTCTGCTACCAAGGATGTTTCATCTTCAACAAGGAACTGTGTGAGTCAGCCTTCTAATAAGCAGATCCTCCAACCTGAGGAGCAGCCCATTTTAGGATCATATTGGGAGCCTATGTAATTTGTAGTTATGATTTTATTTTGGGTGTTGGTTTTGAATGTAATTTGATGTTGGTCTTGAAATCTAGCAAGGCATTATAGGCCTCTATTGACATGTAATCCATAATTTGGATTAGTTTTTGGTACATTGTAATGGAATTAGGCCTCTTTTGACATTTCATGTAACCTACTATTGGTAATTGTAGGTAGTAAGGCAGTTAGACCTCTTTGACAGTTAATGTAGTAGTAAACTTGTTATGGGCTATTGTAATAGTAAGTAGTAAGGCCATTAGACCTTTTTGTAACCTGCATACTAATTGCACTCCGTTCTTTCTTTTCAATGGTAATTATTGTACTACGTATTACATATTAAATAAGAGTTGCAGTGATTCCTAACTCATTGAACAACATAATCAGATAATTGGTACATTATTTCTCATGAACTATTACAACATAAGCAATGATCAAGTTTAGAATATAATCCATCAAAGTAATCTAAACCACCCTAAACTAGTATAATTATTTAAACTCCATGGACTAGTACAATCATGCAAGTTTATATATAATCATCATGCAACAAACAAGAGCAGCCCACAACCATCTTTCCCGTGAACACTTGCTTCTGAGTTGCTCTTCTAAATTAGTTTCTCATTTGCGAAGTCCGGGTATAACTTGACAAGCTCGACTGCGTATTGGAGGGTCGATCCACACACGGTAAGTGCAACCTCTAACCTGCTGCAATTAAAACACCAAAATACAAAATACATATTCAAAACTCATAAAATTATCTCTGAACAGCAAAAGAGTATTTCCAAAGATCAAGAATTGTTCCAAATTAACCTTTGAACAGCAAAAGAGTACTATTCCCAAAGATCAAGAATTACTCCAAATTACCTCTGAACAGCAAAAGAGAATTATTCCCAAAGATAAATAATTATTCCAAATTACCTCTGAACAGAGGGATTTCAATTCATAATAATGAAATAAAATTAGGGTTCAAAGAAATTGGACTTTCAATTCACAATTACACCAAATTCGCAAAAATCCATAAACTAGGGTTTTGAAAAATTTAGGGCTTTCGAATTAAGAATTCAAAAAAAAAATTAGGGGTTTCAAGAATTAGGGCTTTCACATAATTTACTCCACAATTACACTAAATTTTAAACAAGGCTTTCAATTAGTACAAAACTTACTCCAAGTTTTCCGCAAACAGAGTACCTACGACCGGGATCAAGGTCGCTCCATGAAGTTCTCTTCACAGCGTTCCTCCCACAATGGCAGATGTCATCCCGGAGAGTTTATGAAGTTTGTCTCCACATCTTTCTTCAATCTTCAGCCTTTCAACTCGTTCTGCAAACGGTCTACAAATTCGGAAAGAAATTAGGGAATTCTCCAATCGTTGGTTTATTAATCCCGCCAGTAGGTGTAGAAGGTCAGTTTTGCCCTTCATCCCAGAAGTGAAAAGACAATATTGCCCTCAATTATGGGGAGTGTGTGTCACGCGTCTAGAGCCTTTGAAATTTTGAACGGAAAAGGTAATGGAGGTTGCAAAGTACAAAACCCGTGTAGTTCGGGTTGTTAATGACAATGAAAAAAATATTAGGTTGCAAACCATAAAAACGCTACAAGTACAGGTTGCAAAGAATCTTTTTCCCTACAATTTAATATAGCTTTTTATGTTGATTTTGAACATTTTTTGTGAGGCACAAGTGCTTTTGGGCATCAATTACAACACATAAATAACCAAAATCATTCTCGAAAATTGTGAAAAGTTAGGGTTGGCATGCTAAGCACAAGGAGATTGTTTCTCTTGAGCGTTTGGGTACTTGAACATTTATTAGGAAGCCAGCTGGTAGTGGTTAGGTGTACAAGTTAGGCATTTGTGATTTGCATGTTCAACCTTAAGGGACCTATTAGGAATATATTGCACAATATCCTTAATGTATTAGGAAAGTAGTTTAATTTATAAATTTTGATGTGTTTAGGGTTGTGTATAATGTAACCTTTATAAATGTTGTTAAGATGAATGCAAAAAAAAATGAAAAAGAAATTGCAAAGAAATTTTATATGTTTAGTGACTCAAGTAATACACGATATTTTTTAAACCAAAACAAATGCTTTTATTTATATTAAAAAAATTGATAAAAATATCGCACGATCTCATATTAGGTTTGTGCTTTCTTTTCATATATCCAAAAAATAAAAAGAACAAGGGAAATATATTTTTTGCAACCTGTACTATAGGCATTTTCACGCTTTGCAACCAAATATTCTTTTCGTTGTCAATTGCAACCTGTACTACAATTTTGCAACCTAAAGGTTTTTTTTCACGCTCTAGGTTACAAAATTGTAGTACAGGTTGCAATTGACAACAAAAAAAATATTTGGTTACAAAGCGTGAAAACACCTATAGTACAGGTTGCAAAAAATATTTTCCCCAAAGAACAAATGGTTAGAGGCTTCCAACATATATTTACCATACTTTCAACCCAATATATGAAAATAATAAGAGAGAAAACATCACCACCACCCCCCACCACCCCGAACTTTGTATTTTTTTGAACTTTGTCATATCAGCTAATAATTCTTACACTTAACCGTTTGATTTTGCTTTTTTCACACAATACCATATAAGTCTCTACTGGTTGCCTTTTTAAATGAAATTTGATCATGTGAGATGCATCCTTTATTCTTAAATACTTCTTTCATCAATTCAAAACACGAAGGTTGGGTAATCCCATATTGGGGTCTCTATAAATATTTGTCCTTTTAAAGCAAAAGAAAACCCCAAAAGCCTCAAACTTATCAGGAAAATCTTAGAAATTGACAAAAAGATCCATGAAAATGCATATAAAACCTGCATGTTCACTGACCTGGATATTTGATGTCGCATCATTTCCCACCACATGACTGGAATAAAAGATAACTTAAAAGGATTTTATAACTATTGATAGAGTTATAATTTTTTATTTTTTTGGTGATGGAGCTCATGGTAAGATCGTTGGTTTAGGAACTCTCAACCTTGATGGGTTGTCAGAACTTAAGGATGTTATTCTTGTTGATGGTTTTAAGGTAAATCTCTTGAGTAATAGTCAACTTTTGATAGTGGTTACTTGTACAATTTGATAAGAACTCTTGTGATGTGTCTAACGCTTCTAATATTTATGTTATTACAGGAATGAGATCTACTGAGAGTTGCTACCAATCTGTTGGTAGATAATATTTTCGTGATACATGTGCTAATACATTTGGGGATGTGTCAACCGATGTGACTGGATTTGAGGCGACATCTATGAAAACATTTGAATATGATGAAACTTAAGTGGTAAGGTTGTCTCATCAGCCTCGACAGTGCCTTAGGGTAAGAACTAATTACTATGGGTCTTCCATTGAACCTAGGAATGTTGATGAAACTTTAAAATACGAATTTCGGCACCTGGCTATGCAAGTGAACTAGATAAATTTTCTAAAAATTATGATTGGCACTTAGTACCTCATCATATAGATAATAATGTCACAGAGACATAGTGGGTTCTTGAAAACAAAACTGATGAACGCAAAACTATTGCTTGCTACAATGCTCATTTGGTAGTTCAAAGTTGCACTCAAGATGAGGGGATTATTCTTTATGGTTATTTTCCCCCAATAGCTACATTTTATGTTATTCATCTTATGATTATTGTATCTTGTCATCTTGATTTTAAACTTCACCACATAGATGTCAATAATTCTTTCTTGAATGTCACTCTTAGTAAGGATGTGTATGTTGCATAACCTCGAGGTTTTGAGGATCTTTATAAGCCTACCATGTGTACAATCTTAAGAATACCCTCTATGATTTCAAATAATCACCGCATGCTTGGTTTGAGAAACTAACTGAATGACTCCTTATATTTTGTTTTAAAAGGGGTGAAATTGATAAAATCGTGTTTGTTCAAAATTTGTGTAATGAAATGATTATTGTAAATATTTAGGTGGAAGATATTATTTTTGGGTCTTCTTCTGACATTCTAACTAAGTTCTTTATAGATTCCTGAGCTCCCACTTTTGAATTAAGTATGGCTAGTGAGTTAAGTTATTTTCTGGGTGTACAAATTAAGCAGATGAATGATGGTATTTTTATGTCTTAAATCAAGTATGCTCATAACTTTATAAAATATTATAATTTATTATAAAATGCATCTCACCTGAAAACACCCATGGGTTCAAACCAAAAGTTGTCTAAGGAGGATAAGGCTGAATGTCTTGACCATATATTATGCAGAAGCATGATAAGGAGTTTGGTTTATTTGTCTGTTAGTCATCCTAATATTATGTATAGTGTTTATGTTTGTGCTTGTTACAAATATAATCATAAGATTAATCATTTAAAATATGTTAAACTTATCATTCAGTACATAGGTGGTACTACTAATTTAGGAATTTGGAATAAAAAAGACATGAATGTTAGTCTTGCTTGTTTTAGTGATTCTGATTGGGCAGGTGATAATATTGATAGAAGGTGAAAAATATGCGATTATTTTTATCTTGGGAATAATTTGGTCTCTTAGTTTAGTCATAAGAAAATTGTGTGTCTCTTTCAATCGCTGAATCTGAATATATGGTTGTAGGTAGTGGTTGTTCGCAATTGTTGTGGATAACTCAAATGATTGAAGACTGTGGTTCACATGGTGACACTCTTACTATCTTCTGTGATAGTTCTAGTGTGATTGACATTTCCAGGAATCAAGTTCAACATTCTTATACAAAACACATTGATATTCTACATCGCTTTATACAAGATTGGTTGAGAAACGCATTATTCGAATAAGGCATGTCAATACTAAAAACCAGTTTGCAGATATGTACTATTTTATTTGAATGTGAGTATACATGTCATGAAATTTGCCCTCATATCTGTCGTGATACTGTATATTAAGTTTTTTTTCCTTTTTGATTTGTTAGACATACCTTGTATTGAGAACCAGCTATAGCCGGTTCCTTCCGAAAGTATGTTGGCTATAAGGGTTTGATGTTCCAAAAATAAAATGTGAGTTGTTTATTGAAGAAATGTGTGTTTCTCCCAGAAGTGCAAAAAAATACATTGTCTAATATAAGAAGTCCCGAGCCATCCTAAAAGGGTAGAAATTATTTCTAATTCAAATCAATGATTAATGCAATCTAAAGACATGTTTAGTTATTGCATAAAGAAGAGGCACTACTACTCCCAGATACAAAATACCAAATCCGCTTAGCAACTTAAAATGTTAATTCATTACCTGGGTTAAGAGTTTACAATTCATTGACTTTGTGAATGGATGCCATCCCTAATGCCCTCACTTCCGAGATCACAACTGCAACAACTAGATTTTTATTTTCTTTCTTTTGCATGAAATTTTTTTTCTTCATATTTTAGACATAAAATCTCCCAAGAAATGCATCACTTGGTAAGAGTTGTCTTCTTGTTAATTCTTGGTTTGTATGTACAAAGTGAGGATGTGATTTTCTACTCCGTTTGGAAGATTTGGTGGTGTTGAATTTTTGTATAGGTTATACACGAGAGTGCTACTTTGGATGTTGAGATTTTTTCTCGTTCTAGATTTTTTTTGTGATATGGTAATGTGGATTCAAGTCAGGCAATTTTTCCTTAATAAATTTTTGGTTTCCATATTTATATTTTTAACATAGATTATGTTTCCTTCTTAGACTCCTTCTAGAATTAGATGTCTTTCTAGGTTTGGTATATTTTGGACTTTTAGACTTCTTATTCTTATTATACATATGTATATATATATATATATATATATATATATATATGTGTGTGTGTGTGTGTGTGTGTGTGTGTGTGTGTGTGTGTGTGTGTCTTCTTCTCACACCACATGCATACACCAATTATACAAATTTTTGTTTATAATTGTGCTCTCTCTCTCTCCTTTTTATTGGTGTGACCTTTGATTTAACCCTTTATTTCAAGTATGAATAAAATCTTATTTGGTGTCAAATCGCTTTTCACAAGTCCAATTAAGACCCCTCATCTTCCACCACTGCCACCGAGCTTGAAACCTCACCGATCCCTCCACCATCTTCCATGATTGATTCATCCATCCTTGGTTCTGGCATACCAAATACGCTAGTTGATGTTATGGCATCTGGGGTTGCATCTGAACCCAGAACGCCATTATCATTTGTTCCTGTTCATGCACCATTTCCGGCTGCTCAATTACCTCCGCCTATTGTTGATGTTTCTACTAAGAAATTCTCCACACCTCCAAATTTCTTGGCCCCTTCGCCGCTGCATGGCACCATCACCACGGTTGTTCCAGTTGTTGAATGCACTAGTTCTTTTGTAGCTCTATTTCCTGGTGATAAAGGAAATGAGATTGAGGTTTAAAATCATCCCAATCTTGAGCTCATCCAAAAATATATCAAGCCGAACTATACACCATCCTCACACAAGTTCAAATGTCTCCGAGGCTATGACCTGATGCTTTTGAGTCCCCCAACAATCTTAGCGTCTATAAGAATAGAAGTTCTGTCTCCAAGAAATCCAAGAAGAAGAAACCTGGTAGGGTTTCAAAGAAAGGGGGATGTCGCTGTCAATGTGTGATTGTAGATGTGATGGATGATGTTTTTCATTTCCCATCTAGATCTAACAATTCAGATACTGCTCCTCTAGTTGTTGACGTTCTTGTTGCTCCTACGCCCATTATGCCAATGTAAGTTACCAAAGATTATAATTCGGAGGCCTTATCCTTCTTTGTGGCTTGGGGCACTTGTTCGTCCTCGACTTTGATCTCCGATCCCTTTGATAATGATCTTGAACCTTCCATTCGTGCACTTTTGCATCTCTTTAAGAGCAAGGACATTACTACTGGTCCATCTAGCCCTCAGCCTATTCCTGATATCTCTAGTAATGAGAGAACTTGGGCTGGGGATGATTCTAGACTCACTCGTCTTTGGATGAGTTCATTGACAATTTTACAGGTGATTCGGATCAGTTTAGTTCAATTTTTGGGGATGTTGCTGCCAATGTGATTATTGATGTGATGACATCAGTGCTCGTATCTGATTTTGACTATGATTTAGGTAACTATTTCTGTGAAACTTTTTTACTTTCAGTCTGCCTTTGATTGTTACAAGATGTTTGTTGGTTTCTCGTTTATCAAGGAGAAATGTTGGCATCTGACAACATTTATTTTGTACAATCTGAACAGGTTTTTTGTGCTTTGACACCTTATGCACACGATCGATGATGTGGTGTTGCTTGAGCAATCGAATGTCTACGAGTTCTACTCAAACTTGAGTGTTGAGGTCTGCAACCTGAACTCTCCTAGGTATGGTTGAGTCATTGTGCATGGTGCGATCTATAATTTTACTCCATTGATTAATGAACTTTTGTAAACTCCCGATTATATGAAGGAACCTATGTCGGCTGAATTTGCAATGATGGCTAGGTTTTTGACATGTTACTTACACACCGAGTGGTCTATTTAATTTGTGTCATCTCGCATGTCTTCTCTTTTTAGTTTCTTACACAATGTTTTCTGTAGTAGCTGGGCTCCAACGACAAATAACTTGAGGGTGACCGAACTTCATGCTCATATCCTCTACCACCTTGGGACTAGGATGCCTTCCAACTTTGGAATTTATGCCTATAATGCGGTTATGTTCTTTTCCACAACTTCTTTGAAGAAGTGGACTTCGCCATTACCTAGTCTAATTTCTTGAGTCCTCATCTCACAAGGCCTCATTTGTCGCATTCCTCCTATGGAAGTCTAGATTTCTTCATCATTGCCGTTAATTTGTACATGTTTGTGTGTGTTTTTGTATGTTTTAGTGTCTTATTTTATGTGCTTTAGTCAGGGTTGAGTCGTATTTTGTCCTTGTTTTTTGTTTTCGTAGCTTTTATTGTCTTTTTAGTATTTTTCAAAATTTTCTCATATCTTTGTAGATTTTCTCACGATCGATGGCCAATCAACGCACGTCTATTTTCTCACCATCGGTAAGCACCATCGATCGACAGCTAACTGATAGTCGAGATACTATCGATCGATGGAAGGCCACTTTTGGCCATTTTTGATAAACTTTAACATTTTATCTCCACTTTCACCCTATATAAACCCACATAGCCAGCTGCAAGAAGGGAGTTCTTAGACCCTCTAGGGTTTGGAAGGCTTATCCTCTTTTCATCCTTTTTCACCTTCAAGTATAAATAATCTCTAAATAGCTTAGCTTACCTTGTAAAACCTTAATTTAGTACTTAGTTAGCTTAGTTTGTAGTGTGGAAAAGCTTAATGTACTAAGTGAAGCATTGTACTCTTTGGATTTTGTGATTTAGAAGAACAATTATACTTAGGGTAATTTCTAATTCATGTTCTCTTGCACTTTCATTATAATTTCTATGAATGTTTGAAGTAATTTGTTCTCTTATGTATGTTTTGTAGTTTAGATGTTAAGCTCTTCTTGTTTTGTTTATGAACTTTTCTATTTCCTCCATTGTTGTGTTCTTGTTCCTTTTCAAGCTTTTTTCCTCTTTTGGCATGGTTTAGATAATTGGTAGTGTTGAGTAAGTGGGTTTAGCCACATTTGTCTTTGTAGTTGACTTGTAGTATAGAATAGATTTTTAGGTTAGTAAATGTGTAAGATTAGCTTAACTAGCTTGTTTAAGGTTGTTCAATTGTATTTCCCCTCCCATGCTTGTGTTAATTTATTTATACTTTTAGTTATGAGTTCATGATTTTACTAGCTTGAATTATGGATTTCCTCATTGGTTTAATTATGTTAATGCTTGTTATTAGTTTATGTTATTACATTTCTTGGTGTTTTTAGGTTAGAATTTATGGGTATAAGGTCTACATGAGTTTAGAACCATCAGTTGGTGATTATTGGGTGCTTAATGGAGAATCGAGATTGACAACCCCTATTTGTATATTAAGTGATTGGTAAATTGTAAATTATTCACGGAGACGAGTTTAGAACCCTAAAGCCTCATTTTATCAATCTTTTCAAAGTTTTTAATTTCATTTCTCGTGATTTAAATTATCATCTTAGTTGATAAAAACCCAAAATTGGAATTTGATCGTGTGTTTAGGATAGCTTTTTCTTTATTTTATTTTTCGTGATTCAAACATAAAAATCACTTCTGATTAGTCTTTCTCATGAGATTCAACTTAAGTCACCTCACCGCATAACAATCGACCCCGTTCCTTGTGAACGATCCTCAAGCTTTTGTTAAAAATAGTGCATTTGAGATCACTTCAGTCACTCCTCTTTTGAATCCAAAGAATCGCCTCGTGGATATTCTAGTGGTTTACACTATCGATGAGGATGAGCCTTCCAGTTATGCTCCTGATGCCCATATTGCTGATTCTGGTGCTACTCCAAATGCTATTGTGGATGTTGATCACATCTCCGTTTCTATTCCCGAATCTGTAGTTCTTGCAACAAACTTGGTTCTTCACGTGTACCCTTCATTTTTACAAGAACAAGTGCAGTATGCCACCATGGATATTGAGCATTTCATTGCTCTCCGCTCCTATTATCTCGGCCTGCTTCATGTTTTAAATCTTTATATCCATAATGGGGGAGTAGTTGCTATAGAGTTTGGTACACAGGATCAATGTAGTGATGCTCTTAGTTAGGATGTTCAAGATTTAAGGGAGTAGATGTTTATGTAGATGTCGCCGCTAGTGTTGTCGCCAATGCCGCTCTTGCTGTTGCATCACATTAAGGGGAATTGGTCTCATTCAACTCATCTGCCTATAGGGCTTTGTGATGAAGATGATGACAGGATGGGATGTAGTTAGGTTTTGAAGCAGCTGCTTTTTTCAAAATGAAGTTATCCTACTTCAAAATTTGATGTTTTCTTTCCTTAGGAGATTTTTGTTTTTGTGGCTCTTTTGATTGAAAAATGATGTTAATGATGCTCTTGGTTATTTTGGATATTATCTATTATTGTTGCTGGACATATGACTTTTTGCTTTAATTAATTGTGGTTATTTCCCCTGTTCTAAAAATCGCCCTAGGCGGCGCCTAGGCGCTAGGCGCCACCAATCCGCCTACGATTTTCAAAAATCGGCCAAAGAAATCGTCGAGCGCTCCAGGCGCCAGACCAGTTTTTTTTTTTAAAAAAATTTTTTTAATTTATTTTATT
>BMAC01000086.1:1110140-1123073 GCA_014905375.1 Phtheirospermum japonicum | reverse complement strand
TTGGATATAATGTTGTAAATCGGGTTATTTATTCACAATTTCTAGGTCCCGCCTAGACCCCGCCTAGGCATCCTAGGCGCTAGGCACTGGCCTGACGCCTAGCAGCCGCCTAGCGATTTTTAGAACACTGGTTATTTTTCATTTGCTTTTGCAAATATTGTCCTAGATGTCATTGGATTCTGCATAATTGATTGATTCTTGATTGCAGCAATTTAGGGGGAGTTTTTTTTGTTGATTATACAAGTTTCGAACTTGGTGTTTTCATCATATGTGTTTTGGATAAGAAAGAGAAAAAGGGGGAGATTGTTGATTCCTATACATATGTGATACGTATTAGGGACGGAAATATTTTTCTTTAATATTATTTTATATAAATTATTAATTTGACCTTCTTACCAAGATTTAATAATTTAGGAAATATTTGATATTTATGGGTAATTATCATGTATATTATTTTGTATTAGATTATGTTTTAATTCTCTTTACCTATTATAAGATTCGTATATGACTACTTAATAGTATCTAGGACCTTAAGATTGATCTTGTTTCCTTACTATTGATATTTACTCACAATATATTATGTATATCTCTTTTCCTTATTTTGTAGGTCTATTTTACAAGAAAGGTGTGCTAAGATAAAGTTGAGGAATTGCTCACAACCAAGACACGGATTAAAGGGAAAAATTGAAGCAATAAAAGTTGAGAGCAATTTTTACTCAAGCTGTAGATTTTTGGAATTGGCAGATGCGACTGTGAATGCCTTCGGCATTTGCGATCACATCTTGCAGTTTGAATTTATTTTTTTCATAGTTTTTCTTTTGATTGTGAATCTTAATTTTTGGAAGAGTCGTACTAATTTAGATCTTATTTACTCTTTACGAGTTTTTAGTTTTCTTTACTAGTAGATTTTGACACTTTGTAATTATTAAAACACAAGTTTTAATTATCAAGGATTTTCGCCTTGTAGCTTGATATAAGAATAAAAATTATTCTTATAGACAAAGTCTTAATATGTTGTATTTTTAGTTTTCGGTGTTTATTTGTACTCTTCAAACAACACACGTGTTTTAATGTTAAAAACTGTGAATTCGCGGCCTATAATTCTTTTAGCATATAAGACAAATGATACACGAAATGATTCTGGAAATGGTCTAAATTTAAAGGATACAGAGATTTCTGAGAATTGGTATGGTTCCAAAAGAAAATTTCTAATCAATTGTGGATTTTTCTACCTAATTTATCTTTATCTTCTTACTAATTCTTAAATAATGGATTAACATGAGCGTTTTGGGAATTTTCATTGATTTTCTGCTAATGGTTAGTATAGTTTCCTAACATTGATAATTCTCAACCAATTCGTAGGCTCTTATGGAGTCGTGTATGATTTGTGTGGCAAACAATAGACGACAAACTGTGTTTTTGTAATAGACGACGCACCAGCACAGATTGGGTGGGGATAATGTGTGTGGGAGCTGCAAGGACCTTCAATGCTGGTCTAGTGAGCCTATTGCACTTGAGCAACAATGACAAGCTATTGCTTTAGCTTGACCCAAAGAAGTCATGCCCGCTCGACTCATTATAGGCCCCATTCAATTTTTATATGTTGTGTACTAATTATGTTTTTGGGGCTTCATGTCGTGATGGATAAAGGCCAAGTGATGGTTCAGTTTGGCGGTGACAAACTATGTTTTGTAATAATACTATTATATTTTGTTATTCTTTATCAACACTTTGTAATACTTTAATTATGACATTCAACAAAGTTTTTCGACTAATTAGTAGAAATGCACCATTTACTATGAATTATTGTTTAGTTAAAAAAAACTATGCATTATTACAGGTCTGTAATAATTCTGTTAAACTTGGTTTCATAATTTTCAATGATTAGAAGGAAGTTTAAAAATATTTTGTGATACTTTGACAATTATTTGCAATACTTTAACAACCATTTATGATACTTTAACTACTTACTAAGAAAAACACAAATGTAAAAATAGAAATAAGATATTAAATACATGTGATACTTGAAATATGTTTTTTCATGCTTAAATAATATTTTGTGCTACTATAACAATCTAATAAAAATAGATATGAAACAAAAATTATGTATCAAAGAGATGTGATACTTTAACTATGATTTATGATATCGCACCAATCTTTTGTGATACCAAGAAAACATAAAATAGTTAAAAATATATATATGATACTTTAATTATATTTTGTGAGGTTTTAACAATATTTTAAGATGCTTATACAAAATCTTGTGATACTTTAATTTGATATTGTGATACTTTTATTAAGAATGATATAACTTTTACTGGAAAAAGTAAAGACATATTTGCAAGCTTCTTAATCTCAATGAAGTTTATATTTGTCATAATTGTGCTTGAAATTATATTATTTACTAAAAGAAATCAACTTATTATGTTTTTGGATGACTTTTATGTAATTTCGATGTGACCAAGTATTCTTAGTGATACTTTTAATTAATAGTGTGATACATGGAGCTACTTTTGTGATACTTTTATTGAAAATAGTGTAAAATACAAAATTATTCAAAGAACAATTCTTTTATGATATATTCACTAGGTATTGTGATATTTTAAGCAGATATTGTGATACTTTAGTGCAAGATTGCATGTTTTAAATTTAACTTCTGCAAATTGTAACCAAATCAAAATTCAACAAACATTCATAAAACTGATATACTTAATTAAATATAGATGTAAAAATAGAAATCAAATATCTGAGATATATGATATGTTAAATATATAATAATACTTGAATTACGTTTTATGATCATCTAACTATATTTTGTAATGATTTTATATAAAATATAGTATATTATGTGAATACCTAAAGTTGTGATACTTTTAGTATAATTTGTAATACTTTTATTGAGATATAGAACACTCTAAGTTGTTATTGTGATATTCTAGTGGTTATTCTGATACATTAAACAAACTAGTGTAGAACCTGTGTGATACATGGAATACATACACACACAGAGAGATAGATAAATGCTAATTATATTAATAAATAAATAAAAATGTCAATGCAATAAACAAAAGACATTAACAAATTTAAATTAAATCTCATTGATACATGGAGTGTAATGTTGCATAACTTTGATATTTTTTTTCTTTTATATTGGATGAATGCAAATGGGAGGCAAAATATCATGAAAAGAACAAAAAAATATATGAATTATTAAATTATAATAATTACATACATTCTTATAAGATATCGTGTTAAATATCAATATATAAGAGAAAGAATTACAAAATTGAGGAAAAAATGACTATATTAATTAGAATAATTTGAACACTTAATAAAATACCCATTGAGTTATCTGAATTATTAAAAAATTATATTTCCACTTAATTGTTTATATAGCCATTACTAGCCAGATCATTTGAGCAGTTCACCAGATGGCCCACTTAACCCAAACAATTGGCTCATTAGTTTAGCCTTGTTGAGTTAAGTGTTTGACGCTTGTTGTTCTCATTCTTGTTTATATATACATTTTGTTCACTTAACTTAATTTAAGTTATATGAGACAAAAACATATAGGTAATAAAAAAATTAAATTTCGTTTTTTCTATTAGTTTATTTTTGTTTTTATTTTTTTTTAGTTTATATTTTTATAACATTTTATGATTTAGTAAATAAATTAATATACTTGAATTATATATATATATGTGTGTGTGTGTGTGTGTGTGGCATAAAAAGAATTAATGATATTATAAATAATTAAAAAGTTTATCGAATATCAATTCGTTATTTAAATAAACTTAAATATTATTTAAATAAATCAAATTTATTACATTTTCTAATTAATTATTTTATGATATTTTGTGCTCAATAATATTTTTGAATCGTATATTCATAGTTTTCATGAAATATCTTTTAGAGTTATTTGGTATTGTTTATTTCAGATAGATAGATAAATAAAAACTTAGTTGATAAATTTTTTATATTATATATGATATATGGATGTCAAATCGAAGATCGTCAAAAGACAATTAATTTTATATATTATAAATAAAAATGGGATCAAGATAGAAAAGTAATTTATTTATTAAAAAAGATAAAGAAACACAAAAGGACCGTTAATGTAATTTAGACAAACAATAAATAAAACTATTATAATTAATGTTTTCAACCTTAAAACATACAATATTAATATTAATTAATAGATTTAAATTACTAATAATAGAAGATTTCCTTTTTGGTGGGAAAAACGTTATTACTATATATAAGTGACTCCATTTTTATATGTATATAAATATAGATTTTGTAATACTTTCACAAAAAATAGTATAAATATAATATTGCTCTCAATACAATTATCTTGTGATACTTTTACTAGTGTTTGTGATATTTTGAACATGTATTTTGATAATTTTATTAAAAATAAGTTCTACAATAATCGGATTAGGCGGCCCTAGGCCGAGGCGATTTTTTCTAAATCAGTGGAGAAGAACATATCGACTGAGAATCGGGCTAGGCGGGCAATTTGGCAATGATGATAAATCGGACCTAAGCGCCAAGAATCAGTAGAAATAAAATAAAAATTAATAAAAGTGGAATTTCTAGGTAGATGTTTGTCTCACACCCAATTAGCGCCTAACTGTTTCTGTAACCTTTCTAAAAGTAGTGTAAATAACATGCAAAAGTCCATAAAGAAAGTTAAAGAGAATCCTCCTAAAAAAGTTAAAGCAAGTTCATGAGATATACACAACACAAGCTCCTTTGGAAAAATATCCTGTCACCACGGAATACAGTGATTGAGCACAAAATAGGCAGAGCATTAACTAAGATCAATAAATCTGACAACATTTAATCACATTGATACATGCTCTACTCTAATCCCGTGCTTACCGACCTAATGAAACTTCTCAAGACTTAGGGTGTAATTTTGGAATTATGCCTTCGATTTCATCAAAAAATAAAAATGGCAACAGTATAACCATTTTTTTCAGCCTACTGATCCTTGTGCAAATCTTAGACATAATCAAGGCGGTTGTTTGTTTCTTTAGTCAAGAACCATACAAAGGAATTTTTATTAAAACAAAAATAACGTGATTCGATCAAATTAACCACACCCCATTTTTATAATTACAACATAAGAATTTTATTGCTATCAACATGTTCTTGTTTATTGCAAGAGATTAATCTGACAAGGGTTGCAACAACTTTTACAGTTGAAGACTGACAAAGCTTTATCATGTGTTGATGGAGATAGTAGCGAACATAAACTGTTGTTGCTTCCTAAGTGGCAGAGGTAGACACTATCGTTAAACTAAGTAATTTAATCAAATGCCTCAGTTTTACCAACATACATTAATCTTTGAAACTACAATTCTCTCAATAAAATGAAATAAAATCAAACACTACTAATGATTCGTAAGAATCAAATGCTAACCAAACTTAATATCGCCAAAAAAGTCTAATAAATAATATTGAACATTATCGTAATCAAACACATTCTACTCGCAACACGAACAAAAACACCTCGATACCTCTGCTCATTTATTAAACTCTCACCTTTCCTCATCGTCACCGAACTTCAACATGCTAAGAAGCAGACAGCTGATGCAGCATTATCCTCATAATCAGGGCCTCGATTGGCCAAGGTTCAGATCCAAGTACATGTCCGTGGATGAGTTCGAGAATATTCACAGGACCTAGCTCGCGGCTACTCATAGTAATGACCTTTTACGCTGAGGATTATTACCATCAAGCCATCTTAGTGAACAAATCGCCCGGTTCAAACTGAAATCAATTATGCCTAACTAACTTGAGGGATATTAGTTCAAACAAGCCTTGCACTAGCAAACGAGCCGCATTCTTTTCTCCAGGTAGATGCTCTAGGATGAGTTTGCTTCTCCTCAATACGCAGGCCTTGACCACTCCTCGATGTTGACTCCCTAAATCGTGCAGCAAAATGGTGGGCCCAAGTCGAGACTCCCCGAGAAACCTCTAGAACAAGAGCATATGTTCGCGGCCAAGGTGGGTATCAAGGACGGAATATACATCCTTCTCGAAGTCAACGATATCAACAAGTATCTACAGTTAAATTAAATACTGGACAATAAATGCCAAAAATCCTCTAACACTCAGTCGACATAATTCATGGTTTATGATTAAGAAAAGTTACATGATTTGATCAAATATCCCATGCTCTCATGATTATATTATCTTTTTTTTTTCGGTTGTTATGATGTGCATAGTATACTAGTTGTGGCCTTAAACATGGAAAGAATTAGAAGCACTTTTGTGTTGTTGCGTTAGTTGTCGTGCGAATCAGAACTAAGTATTCTAAAAATCAAAATTTTAGGCAATGCGTCATGGTCGACCTTCACGTACTGCCAGCGGCAACCCGAATGCAGATCAAATCGGGGATAATAACCAAGATGCAACACATGGGGCCGATCCTAATGCGATCTTACTGCAGACCTTGATTGCCACATTACAAGGGCTTCAGCAGCCGACTCAGGCACCAAATGCACCACAACCGGACCCTGTAGCTATCACAACATCAGTGGTTGGACAATTTAGGAAGTACAAACCGTCAACTTTTAATGGTCAGGGCGACCCGTCGGTGTTCGAAGAATGGCTAAAAAGTTTGGACAGGATATTTACTCATATTGCATGCAACGATGAGCACAAGATTTCATGTACCACCTTTCAGTTGATTGAGGATGCTGACCATTGGTGGGAGGCATACAAGCGCACTCAGACTCCCGCACGACTTCTTGCATTGACATGGGAGCAATTTAAGGAATTGATGATGGGGAAGTATTTTCCACAGTTGTATCGTGATCGTAAGGAAACCGAGTTCTTGTAGCTCAAGCAGGGAAATCTTAGTGTGGAATAATATGAGTTGCAGTTTAATAAACTTTCTCATTTTGTCGTGCATTTGGTTAACACTAATGAGAAGAAGGTGAGTAGATTCGAACGGGGCCTACGCCTAGAGATTAGTAGTATCATGGCCGGAAAGATGTTGGGGACCTATGCTAAGGTAGTCAGACATGCACAAGCCATAACCTCTCGATTGAACATGGTGGTGACTACTCCGAGAACTGGCGACACCTTGGGGAAACGCAAGTGGGATCACCAGAATAAGGGAAGAGAGAATTTGGATAATAAGAAGAGAAAGATAGTTGAGAACGTTGTGAGAAATGCTTTAATCGGAAGGACTTCGTGCACTAAGTGTGGCAAGAATTATGGAGGAAAGTGTTTGTATGGGAGGAAAGTCTATTATAATTGCGAGCAGCCGGGTCATACAGCGACTTACTGCACCCAACCACTAAAGCCCATGAACAATGACAAGAAAGGAAACACTAGAGTTTTTGCTTTGGCAGGACAGGATCAGGATGAGGACGAGGATGTTATGACTGGTATGCTTACTATTTTTGACGTTCCTGCTTTAGTGTTGTTTGATTCTGGTGCTACATATTCATTTATTTCTATGAAGTTTTTCACTAGAGTCGGCCATGCTTGTGTTGTTTGCGATGATGTTTTGGATGTTGGTTTACCCTCTGGTGATATGATTAAGAGTAGTCGTTTGTGTAAGAACGTTAAATTAAACTCTAGTACAAACCCTTTGAGTGCCGATCTTTATGTATTGGAAATGAAGGACCTCGACGTCATTCTAGGCATGGATTGGTTAAGGGATAACCATGCTAGTATTCTTTGTCATGAGAGAAAAGTGGTTATCAAGAAGCCTGGCGAGAAGGAAGTCTTTTTACAAGGCACCAGGAGTAGGGTCGTTCCGTGCGTAGTTTCAGCCATGAAGGCAATGAAGATGTTGAAGAATGAAAAATGCCAAGGATACTTAGTGAACATCGTGGATACTCGGTCGTCCAAGCCAATGCCATCTGATGTTCCGATTGTGGAAGAATACGAAGATGTCTTTCCAGATGAGCTACCAGAAGCCCCTCCAGTCAGGCAGGTAGATTTCACCATTGAGTTGCTACCGGGAGCAACACCAGTCTCTAAAGCACCATACTGGATGGTGCCAAAGGAGCTACAAGAGTTGAAAGAGAAACTATAGGAATTATTAGACAATGGTTTTATCCAACCTAGTGTCTCACCTTGGGGAGCGCTTGTGCTATTTGTGAAGAAGAAGGATGGTACAATGAGGATGCGCATCGACTATAGAGAGTTGAATCGCCTTATGATTAAGAACAAGTATCCAATACCTCGAATCGATGACCTTTTTTACTAGCTAAAGGGGGAAAGCGTGTTCTCAAAGATTGACTTGAGGTCTGGTTATCACCAGTTGAGAGGAGTCTGATATCTCCAAGACAGCTTTTAGAACTCTGGTTATCACCAGTTGAGAGGAGTCTGATATCTCCAAGACAGCTTTTAGAACTCGTTATGGACACTATGGATTCACAATGATGCCTTTTGGGTTGTCAAATGCACCAGCAACTTTCATGGACTTGATTAATCGAGTTTTCCAACCGTACCTCGACCAGTTTGTGATCGTCTTCATAGATGATATCTTGATCTACTCAAAAGATGAGGCGCGTCATGAAGAACATCTGAGGACCGTATTAGAAACGCTGAGAAGGGAGAAGGTGTATGCCAAATTGACAAAGTGCGAGTTTTGGTTGACACAAGTGAGTTTTCTAGGACTTGTTGTCACCTCCCAAGGGATCGAAGTCTACCCATCAAAAGTTGAAGCAGTGATTAATTGGGTTGCACCTACTAATGTGAGTGAAGTACGCAGCTTCTTGGGATTGGCCGGTTACTATAGACGGTTCATCAAAGGTTTCTCAAAGATTGCACTTCCAATGACTCAATTGACGAGGAAGAACGAGAATTTTGTCTGGACTGAAAAATGCAAAGAAAGTTTCCAAGAATTGAAAAGAAGATTGACCTCGGCACTTGTCTTGACGATTCTGAATGGTAATGATGGCTTCGTGGTCTACAGTGATGCCTCCAAGCAAGGGTTGGGATGTGTCTTCATGCAACATGGGAAAGTAATAGCTTGTGCCTCCAGACAACTGAAGGTTCACGAGGTGAATTATCCAACACATGACTTGGAGTTAGCTGCCGTGATTCATGCTTTGAAGATTTGGAGACATCATCTTTACGGAGTGAAGTGTGAAATTTTTACCGATCACAAGAGCTTGAAGTATATTTTCGCGCAGAAGGAGTTGAACATGCGTCAACGGAGATGGTTAGAGATCGTCAAGGATTATGACTGTTCCATTAATTTTCATCCCGACAAGGCTAACGTCGTAGCAGATGCGTTAAGTTGAAGACCTTTGGGGCAAGCAGCTAGCTTGTTAACGTGTCAATAACAGTTGATCAAAGAGTTTGCGAATTTAGAAATCGAAGTGATTGCACCTCCAAGCAGTACGAGTGAGATTTTATCGGCTTTGACAGTGCGTCCTGCCTTAAGAGATCGAGTGGAAGAAGCTCAAGAGAAAGATCCATTTCTGCTAAAGATGAGATCACGGGTCTGTGAGGGAAGTATACGGAGATTCATGGAAACCTCATATGGTGTCCTTGTTTATGGTGGTAGGCTATGTGTACAATAGAATTGTACCTATTTTTTATTAAAAAAAATTTCAATCGTTTCTTCCTTTCATCTTATCTGTACAATTTTTATTTATTTATTCTTATATTCTTCTCACTTTCCGCCTTATCACCTTATCCGTCTTTTTCCCTCAGTATTTTGAAAATATTTGTTGCCCTCACTATTTTGAAAATATTTACTTTCATGTTTAAGTGATTATGTAATTGATGGTGTGTCCATATAACTAGAATTTTAACCATCCACACCATCCGACTTTAGTTAACAACAAGTGATTAACTAATTTTATGATAACAATTTTTTTCCATTTATATTATTTGATCTACACGATACACGTTGCTGATCAATTTGACTACTTGTTTCTAGATATTCTTACAGAATTTAACATTTTATTATATATTTTATTATTCGATATTTTTTATTGTGTTTTATGAATTGTAATTTTTGTTTGATACACCTCATTCTTTATTTTTATTTGTTGATATAATATATAAGTTATATTTTGAGAAAAAATAATTATTTTATATCAAAATTAACTCACAAAAAATATATAGTTATTTTATATAAAAGATAAGTGGTGTGTTTAAGTAAGTTTTTTTACACCAATTTTTTTTTTATATTATGTATAAATCATTTAAACACACTATTAATAATAATGAAAGTTAAAAATTTTCTATTCGTGAGAAAACTCTACATCAATTTTCTGAAACCGTAAGATATCACTCTTCCCCCTCTCTCTACAATGAGATAGCATCCATTGTTTTATCCCGAATAAGAAAATTTTAATGTGGTTAAGTGATTTCTTGACACCATTTTTTTTTTATATTATGTAATTGACCGATATTGTGATCGGTGTTTCTATATAAATAGAAAACAACTTTTGTTTTCCATATAAATAGAAACTATTCAACTTTAACAATCAGTGGTTTTTACTAATTCTTTGATACCGTTTTTTTTTTCACTTATATTATTTGATCTACATGATAGACGTTGCTAGTTAATTTGACTATATTCTTACAAAAGTTTAACATTTTATTATACTATCATAAAGTTTTATTTATTCATTATTTTCCATTTTATTATATACTATCTTATACCCGTTATTTTATAATAAAATGTTCATCATAAATAAGTATCATTATGGGTAAAAGTATATATTCAATTTTCTCACAAATAATATATTTTTCATACATATTTTAATTTGATATTTAGTCAATTTTGGACCAATAATAAATTTTTCATACTAATTTTAAATTCGGATATTCGGTTAATTCTGGACACGCATAACACAACTAAATATATTTCCAATTGAAGTTTGGGATGACTATAATTCATATATTGGATGAACATTAGTTTATTTGAAACTTTGAGCTCAAAATATGTTTAATCCACCTCTTGATATAATCTTTTATTGATGCATTTTTATAATGATAATGTCCGATAATAAATATTCTTATTTCTCCTCACGACTACGACTGTATTTGACAGTTGTTGTTTTCTCGAAATAATTTATTTTGTCCCATCTATGCATTTTTCTAAAGTATGTAGTTAAACTTAATGGTATAAACTTTGATTTTGCTGAAAAATAGATTGAAATCGAAAGTTAATTGTAGTCAAAGGGTTGTAATCATACTGTGATATACTTGAAAAATCAAAATTCTACACCATATAATTACAGTATTTGAAATTTTACTTATATATATACTAGTTTAACACCCGTGTATTACACGGGATTTATAAAAAGCTAAATATAAAAATATTTGTGAGAATTACAAACTTTTAAATTTAAAATAAAATATTAAAAAGATGTGTTCTCAACCCGTGCCCGGTTCAGCTTATTAATTATTATAATTATTAATTAATATTATTTTTTTATATTTAGATTAAATTCGTTAATAATTATATTTACATACTCATAAAAATTCAAAAGATATAAGATTTTCAACCCGTCTGCGATCTATATTAATTAATTATTATTAATTCATTTTATATTTTTAAAATTAGATTAATTTTGTTAATAATTACAGTTACATACTTTGAAAAATTCAAAATGTGCCATACTGTCAAGCCTTATCACATTGTGCCATTGGATAATACATATTAATTAGTTTTTATTATATAATTTTGTTTTTTTATATTTAGATTGAATTCATTACTAATATTTAGTTACATATTCCAATTATTGCAAATATATCATAATTTACCTATACAAAGTATTTAAAATCTCTAAAATAGATTATTTCAACTCTTTTTATAAATACAACTTATTTAATTATTTAAATAAATAATTTTTTTTTGTAATTAAAATTATTTCATATTTAGTTTATCTTTTAATTAAAATAATTAATTAAAATTTTTTCTATTAATTATATATGACTTATTTATATTTTTATATTAGGAGTATAAAAGAAAATTATTGAATTAGATAAATTATAATAAAATAAAATTAATTAAGTTAGGCTAAATATAATAATAAAAAAATATTAAATTAGGCAAGATACAATAAAATGACAATATTAAATTAGGTATATATTAGGCACGGATGACACATAAACAACCGACGCACCAATTTTTTTTTATTATCCAAGCGAAGCATACGAAGCAGACACATAGATCAGGAAGATTTTGCATTAATATATATTTGTTTAACACCCGTGTATCACACGGGACTTATCAAAAGATAAATATAAAATATATTTATGATGATTATAGAATTTTAAATCTAAAATAAAAAATTAAAATAGTATATTATCAACCCGTGCCTTGTAAATGTCTAATCTATTTATTAATTATTATCAATATTAAATAATTTTGTATTTGATGTTCAAAGTAAATTCATTAATAATATTAGTTACATACTTACAAAAGTTCAAAAGGCGTCACATTCTAAACTCGTGTCTAATATCTATTTTATAAATTATTATTATTAAATATTTTTATATATTAACGTTTAGAATAAATTCGTTAATAATTATTAGTTACATACTTTGTTATTCAAAAGACGTCATACTCTCAACCCGTGTCGCATTGTACTGGTTTCTAATCAATGTTTATTAATTATTAGTATATAATTTAATCTTTTTATGTTTAGATTGAATACATTACTAATATTTAGTTACATACTTAGATTATTGTAAATAACTCATATTTTACCTATATGAAATATTTGAAATTTCGAAAATAAAACTATTTTAAATTTTATTATCAATAAAACTTATTTAATTATTTTTATAATAAAGTTTTTTTTTTGTAATTAAAATGATTTCATATGTAGTCTGTCTTTAATATAACTAATTTAGATCTTATCTACTAATTATATATGACTTATTTGTATTTTTATATTAAAAGAATCAAAGAAAAGTATTGAATAAGGAAAA
>BMAC01000086.1:1091346-1102161 GCA_014905375.1 Phtheirospermum japonicum | reverse complement strand
TTAATATTTTTTAAATATAATAATATAATTTTTAATACACATAACATAATTATAATACACTTTTAAAAACTACTACTAATAATAATAATATATAATTATAATATAATAGTTTATGAATATAATTTATAATTTAACTAATATATTTGATAAATATATGATATATAATACGATCTTTTAACAATAACAGTTTTTGTAACTTTTTTCTCATTTCTTATTTTTGTTGAAATATAATATTACATGTAATGTATATATTTTAATTTAAAATATATATAATTTAATTATAATACACTTTTAAATAATAATAATCATAATATGATACAAGTAATATTATATGATAACATAATACACTTTCAAATATAATATGATATAATAATATTTGAAATATATTATAAGTATATTTTAAATTATATGTGTTGAAATAGTATTACGTGTATTATATTATTATATATTATAATTTTAAAGTGTATTATAATCATATTATATGTATTATATATATATATATTATATATATATATATATATATATATATATATATATTTTGCAAGTAACATTATATATCAACAAATAAATAAGAAATAAGAAAAAGTTAAAAAAATTGTTATTGTCATTACAAAAATAGTCATATTATATATATATATATATATATATATATATATATATATATATATATTATTTATTTATTAAATATATTAGTTAAAATTATAAATTATATTTCAAAAAATTATTATTATTATTACTACTAATACTAGTAATAGTAGTAGTTGTACTAGTAGTGCTAGTAGTAGTATTTAAAAGTGAATTATAATTATGTAATTATGTTATATGTATTAAAAATTATATTATTTATATTTAAAAAATATTAGTAATATTTTATTATTATTATTATTATTATTATTGTTTACCTAGGGGTATCATTCATTAGGCAAACTCCATCGGTATTTGACTTTTATTTTTATTTTTTGGCCAAAAATTGTCCTGAGGAGGCAATTTAAAAATAAAATCGTACTTGAGAAGGCAATTTGATAGAAAAATACTTTAGGAGGCAAAGTCAAAAAAACGAAATAGTTGAGGAGGCAAAGAAAAATCTGAAAAAGAGAAAAGACGCTCCTACCCTCGCGTGTAAGTCACGTGAACGGCGTCCGGTAACTTTTTAGCCTGAATTGTACTTTAGGAGGTAAACTCAAAAAAACGCAAACTTCAGGAGGCAACTTAAAAGAAAAAAAAGTTCAGGAGGTAAAGTCTAAATTTTGTGATACTTTAGGAGGCAAAAAAAAATTATCCCTTTCCTTTTTGAGTTTGTTGCATCATTTGGTGTGCTTACTTTTAACATGTTTGGAGAATAATGAGTCTTAATATTGTTGGTTAGTGCTTTATAATAATAATAATTATTATTATTATTATTATTATTATTAATTTTATTTCAATTTTCTTTAACATTTTGTGTTATATGTATTATTTTATTATTTAGCAATGTTGCTGTGTTATAAAAGGACATATTTGTCTTTTACGGTTTCAAATACCTCATTGAATGACATTTGTTTCTATTTTACCTGTGGTCGGAGACATTTGTTTGGAACTTGGTCCCTTTACCTGTGGTCGCAGCCATCGGCGGTGTCCATTTGTAAGTTTTTAATTCTTATGTGATTCAAGTTTTACGTAAATATGTGTTAATTTGATGCTACCCAATTAATTAGTGCCTAATATTATGTTCCATTTTAGATATGTACAATGTTGATGCTTGGACAGTATCCAATTGGTTATTTACTTTTCATCGTTCACTCCGCCATCATATCGTGTAAGTATACATTTTTTTCTCTTTCGGTGGATCAATGCGCAAATGGGTTAATTTACATTTTGGTTTTTGGTATAAGTGAGGATTTGATTATCTTTTGTAGTTTTCAGTAATAGTGCGAATGATTGATGTTGTTCAGATGACGGGTTTCGGTTATGCTCAGTTATCAATGAAGAAATTATCTAATAAGTTTAGTTACTTATTATTATAAATTTAGAAATATTTAATTTACAATTATCAATTCAAAGTTTGTCTAAATGCTCTTAAAGATGGTTTCAGACTACAAAATGAAATGAAAGAAGTGGAAAGTCTTTTTGTTGCTACTGGTGATAAGATGATAAGATCAACAACAAAAAAAAAATACAAATTCATAAAAGTGCCAGCAAAATACGAATGTCAAAATATCATTCAAGTGAGAAACAAAAGGGGTGGGCCAACTTAATATTTTTAAAATGTGAAGGGGGTGTTTTGAATCTTATTTTTATTTTTTGCTTTTGAAGGGGTAAATGTGAGATAAAGTAAATTTCCAAAGGTATTTTTTTTTTTAAATAATTTTGAAAGTCAACTTGACTTATATTTATTTTTTGTTATTAGGTCAAACCTCTTAGGTACCTTTTGTAATTAACCCTTTATCTAAAGTGCTTCCTTTCCCAAAATGCTTTCTGGTCAGAATTGATTTTAAAGAATTTGAATCTCATTATTAACTGAGAAATTGAAAGATGGCTACAATTGTTATTAAGTGGGTGCGTTTTGTTGTGGCTCATGTTAAGGTGACCAGTTCTGATGTATTACTTACACAACTCTTACTGGTAGCGTGCTCCCATATTTTGAGAAAATTTTGAATTAATTGACCTTGAATGCCCTTGGTGTTTAGTCTATTTACAAAAGAACCCCACCTATTTTTTCAAAATTGAAATTACCCATTGCTATATGTTCTATTTTAGGTTTGTTTTTAATGTTTAAAGGGGTATCTGTTTTTTTTTTTGTTGTTGTTTTTTTTGAAGTAGCTAAGCCAAAGCTGAATGTTAGTTTTGTAACATCATTTGAATTAATAATGTGCTATGTGATCATTAGCTTAGTTCTTCAAAGAAGGATGGTAGCTGTCATTTTTTACAGTAGTTAATCTGCTCTATTCTTTTGTGTTGCCTTTTTGGATAATTACAAAACTACCTGTGGGTTCTGGAGTATTTTTAAAAAAAAAATAGTTTTGAACCTTGAGTCTAAATTTTGCATATAAATTGATGACATCATTAAAAAATTTAAAAATTACACCCTTTAACTTTTAATATCGTCTCGCAGTTTACATTTACATCCCTTAGCTTTATTAATTATTAGAAATAAGCAGACAAAAAGTTTGTGCTATTTGTAATTTTATGAAAAACTGAGGAGCGTAATTGTAAAATATTTGATGATATCAATGATTCAAGCTTAACGCACCTATTTTTATAAACAATTTTATCAAAACGTTCAAAGCTTGCCCGCAAGAGTACGGGTTCACTTGTAGGTAGGTAAGTTGACTCGTGTCGATCTCAAAGAACTGATATTCGGAATTTCCAATGTTTGTTTAATCACAATTATAACACGAGAACTTGTATAAAGTGGTTTTTGAGAATTATTAACTACGAATTTAAAAGAAATAACTAATTATGATTAACTAACCTAATTAATTTATCCTAATTAATTATCTAAGCTTATAACTAGATTATTAACTAAGAATTATTAATCTAAGAAGTTTTAAGCAACTAGAATTAATTCTAAATTAATTATCTAATTATTATTCTAAGGATTTTAAAAACAAATAATTCAAAACTAATTAACTAGCATGCATAAACTACCACGAATTAAATCTAAGCATGTGATTCCTTAAGAACAAGATCAAATTCACCATTCTCAAGCAATAACATAGCACGAATTAATTATCAACTAATTATCAAAACTAAAGCAATAATTAAACTAACATGAACAAATCTCATCACCAAGCATGAACAAGAGAATAAATGCAGCAGCTATAATAATATTAAAAACTAAAATCTCAGGTCCAAACTTCAGAGATTCGACGTTCAAATCAACAGAAATAACTAAACGGTTCAAAAACTCAAACGAAAATAATTAAAATCTAAAAACTAAGAATTAAACTAAAGTTTAGAGAACTTATTAATAACTAAAAGTGGCATGGAAGTGCTTCTGAAAATCGGATGGAAACCGGGTGCTAATCGTCGAAAATTCGGATCTTGAACGAAAAACATCGTCATGTCGCTCGGGATCTTGAACCTTCGTCGTAGATCTTGGAAATTCGTCCTAGGGTGTTGAAAATAGGACTCTCAACCCTACGATTGTTTTTAGGAAGGCTTTTAGGTCTAGTGTACGCCTGGAACTCGGATTAAGGTGCCCTATTTATAGTTTTCGCATTTCTTGGGCCGCAAGTCTTTTAAGTCGGTTCCTGGGCAAGTTAGCGGTAGCACTTAACGGTAAGGAGCTACCGCTAACAGTTGCCGTTAGCTTCTCTGTCGCGCAGTCAACACTGGGTAACCGAGTGTCAATCAGCATACCCAGTGTCAGCTTAAATACTTCAAATTGAGGCACGTTTTCGCTGAAACTCCACTCGTACGCCCATCCTTGTTTACGTCCAAACCATAAATCTTCATTATCCCTAAAATAAATATAAAATTAATTAATTATAATTAAAATAAGATAAATAAGTCGGAGATAAGAAAATATGAAAATATGCTTAATCTATCCAACTTATACTAAAATCAATAATAAGAACGAACTAAAAATACTAACTAAAATCAAGACAAATCCGTGTTATTCAACTACTCCATGCTTTATTGGTTTGTTCGTCCTTGAACAAACGATAGTTTCAAAGACTAACAAGAATGAAAATAAGCTCAAGCAATGAGTCGTGTCGTGGTACATAAATAATTTTGAAAATATAGATACATGCTACGCAACTTCAAACACTCCACCCTTATTACATTGTCGCTCTAAAAATCAAACTCATGCATCCTCTCAAAGGGTAATATATAGGGGTGTTCGCTCAAAGCACTCAAGCATTACTGCATGGGACGTGTATACACTTAAATCATATAAATACATGCAAAATAAATAAGAACCAAAAACCAATCTCTTTTCAATCGCAAATTAAGTGTGTTATCGAACTAAGAATCGGAAAAGGTCTTTTCGGGTTGTAATGTAAGGCTCTTTGGACGGGTATAGAATATATAAGTCGTGTGGCTAACTCACTATCTAACATGATCAATAACTCACCAACCTAATCTAATCACGAAGCAATGTGCTTCACCTCGTACAAAAAAAAAAAAAAAAAAAAAAAAAAAAAAAAAAAAACCTCACTAAACACTCATGACGTAGTCTTTATACATTTAGGCTATTTCTCAACTCGTAACTCTAACCGACTTGTTGCTCAAACCACTTAAACACAATTGAAGCTTATAATGTGCTTCTTCTATTTCACAATTCTTTTGTCCTTCAACATTAGGCTTCACAAGAAAATAAATAATAAACACAAGCCTTTAAAATCGTAGGCAAATACTCAACTAGAACCACCATCCTTCTTATTCTTTCTTTTTTTTTTTAATTGTCCGCCTTCAATTCTTTTTTATGGGGTCTTTTCTTTTCTTTTTTTTTTCTTAAGGATGGTGATCCTTTATTACAACTTTTCATAAATCCCTAAAAAAATTTCAAAACTCTAATAACCAATAAAAATGACGAACTCCTACCCCACGCTTTTAGTGGGTTAGTAGGGGTCGACTTAAAAAAAAAACACTCAGGGCTATAGGCATGGATTATTTGGCTATGATTGGCTCATTCGAGATTTATAGTGGCTAATGTATATGGATATGGCCGGAATGGGGTTTATTTGTGCCTTAACCTCATGTTAAAAGTCAACTACACACAGCGATTTCAAAGAGATATCAAAACAGAACTCATTCAAGCACATGCAAAGATGATAATCACTTAGGCTACTCACTGGCTTTTTGCATGAAAAAGTTTTGAATTGACGCTACTTTTGAGGTTTTGCGAAATCAATTGCATCCAAGTACCATGTTACAATATATAAATATAATTTTAAAAAATTTATGCACTTATGCATGCTCAAAGACTAGAACATCAAATCATACTTAATTAACTTCGAAGGCAAGCCAGATAAACACAATTCAGCGCAGAAATAGTGATCAATCACGGTAAAGATTTTCAAATTTTTGTACAAATTTTCAAATATAAATCATAACTCAACCATCACCCCCTTTAAAAACTTGGTAATCTCCCGATTGTCATAAAATAAATAAAAGTAAGGGAGATAAGAAAACATCCCTGAAATTTCGATAGTTGAGTCTTTCCAAAAAGCTGGCTGTGCAATAATCCTCGTTGTGAACTCGTAATTAGAAACGTCTTGAATTAAAAACCTACAAAAATAAAAAATAATAATAAAAGCAAACTAACTAATATTTTTTGGATTTTAATAATTTTTTTTGTATTTTTAATTATTTAAGAAAAAACAAATAAAAACGATAAAAGATAAAATTGTGAACAATTGTGTCGTGCACGTGCTCGGTGGCACGTCGTTTGGGATTTGTCTGATTGCGGCCTATCATCGCAAATGGCTGGATTGCATCTCGTCGAAAGGTTGCCGGACTACAGCTAAATTTGGTCGGATTGCGACCTCGATTGGCGGAAACGAACTCGGAAAAGTCGGCCGCACAGACGTACTAGCGGTAGGCAGTAGCAGTAGCGGTTACCGCTGGACTTACCGCAAACCTCTAATGGTTACACATAGCGGTAGCAGTAACCGCTAAAGCTACCGCTAAGTGATATTTTCTTCGCCAATTTGTTATCTTCAGTTGTGCGCATAGCGGTAGGTTAGTGTGGTGATCGCTAGTAACTAGCGGTAGGTGGTAACGATGAGGACTAGCGGTAACAGTTACTACTAGTGTACCGCTAAGTCTTCAGTTTCGTCTAAATTTTCGAATTTACTGCACATTAACACACACATAAACGTACCACGGCAATTGACACAATAAAACCAGAAATAAACTAAAAAAATTGAAAGAGAAACTAAATAAAAAGAAAAACCAACGCTTGGGTTGCCTCCCAAGAAGCACAACATTTTATGTCGCATGCTCAATGCGTTTCAACGTTTAATGCTCAGCTCGAGGTGGATCACCTAAATCCACCATGTCACTTGCTCGAAACTCCATCTCAAATGTTTCGTTGGGGTCCATAATTTCGAGGGCAACTCCAATGTTGTGAAAATCAACTCCAAATAGCTCGGCTATCTCCTCCCAACTTAGAAAGTCATCGTCGTCCTCGACTACCATATCGTCCAAAACCGTTATGCTCTTAAGCTCATGGATGCAAGCATCTATCGGGTCGATATATGAACACTCATCTTCTTCCATCAATGGCGTAGGGAAATTATTCATATCACGCAAAGAAAAAGTAACTATCTCTCCCAAAACTGACATGCTCATCCTCCCCTTATTCACATCAATCACCGCATGGGAGGTAGACAAAAACGGATGGCCTAAAAGAATAGTATGCCCCTTGTCCTCACTCGGCATCTCCCCAACATCCAAAACTACAAAATCAACTGGAATAATCAATTCATCTACTTGCACTAAAACATCTTCAACGATATCTAGTGGGTGTCGAATTAAACGATCCGCCAGTTGGAGATGCATTTTTGTCGGTTTCAAGGGTCCTAACTCAAATTGCTTATAAAGGGAATGCGGCATTAAGTTAATTCCCGCACCAAGATCAAGCATTCCGCGTGCTTGTTGCCCATTCTCCAATGTTATATTGACACAAAAGCTTCTAGGGTCCTTCTCCTTTGTAGGCAGCTGTTGCTTGCATAATGCACTCACCTCCTTTGTTAGTGGAACGTACTGATTCGTCTCTGAGCGCCTATGTCTTGTAGCAAGCTCCTTGAAGAACTTCACATATGCTGGCATCATCTTGATCACATCCAAAAGAGGAAGGTTGATATTGACATTCTTCCGCAAGTTATAAAGCTCCATGAACTTCTTATTCTCCTTTGTCGGTTGCAGGCGACTTGGGAAAGGAACTTTGTTGGGAATTTTCCTAAGGTCTCATCATCCAACGATGAAGTGGGGGTTTTGTTCGTGAGCTTCCCCTTCAAAGATCCCGGAATGTAAGGGTTTGATGTCTTATGCAATTGTTCTATCGGCTTGGATTCATCTCCCTTTGGAGATTCCGGCATTAGAATTTTTGTCATTTCTACGTCTCCTTCATCCTGTATCTCAATACCATTATTGATTACCTTGCCACTACGTAGGACCTTAATTGCTGAGGCTTACTGTGGTTGGCTTGAAAATCTTTCCTTATTTTCTAATAATGGGGCTATAGAGGCTGAAAGGTGCCCCACCACTATCTCGACCTTCCTCAAGCCAGCAGTCACTTCCTTCAAGCCATTTGTGTTTTCAAGAGTGGCCTTAGCAATTTGCTGCATAGTCTTAGTAAGCTCAGTCTCCATCCCCTGCATTTTTTTCGAAATATCATCTATCCTTGCGTTGACTTTCTCAAGCCCATCCCGATTTTGGAGAGTCTCACTCACTTGGTTTTGTTGCCAAATTAAGAGTTGATCGTTCGCTTAGACTGGAGTTGGTGTTGACCACTTCGATGGTGGTGGTGGTGCTAAAAATTGAGGGTCCGTTTGTTTGGGTATTGGCACATAGTTCGGACTCCCAGGACCATACTTCAAACTTGGATGATCGCGAACGCCATGATTATAAGTGAACTTCTGCCCCGGATTATTGGATTGAAAAGTTTGAATGGCGTTCACCTCGACGTCCCCATCTTCCTCGAATATTACTTGACACGTATTTGCTCTATGTCTAAATGCTCCACATATTCCACATGTTTTGTTGGAAGGTTATGATTTATTTTCCTCAATATCAAATATAAAAGCCATAGCATTGCAAATACTATGCTATGCTAAGGGATTTCTATGGGCATGATCACTATGACATTTTACTATTGCAAATGTTATACTATGCTATGCTATGCTACGCTATGCGAAGGAATTTCTATAGATATAATCTCCATGACATTTTACAAACCACACGTTTCTATGCATGATCTCTTCCACGAAAACTATTTTGTTTAGTCAACTATAGATGCTCGTGTGCGAAGAACTATTTCGAATTTCGAGGACGAAATTTTCTTAAGGAGGTAGGATTGTAACGCCCAAGTTTTTATTTCCTTATAATATTAGGCCCAATATTTTTTTTATTTAAATTCTATTGTTTCAAGTCCAATAAGCCTTTTATTCAAATCCAATTACATTATTTTCATTTTATTTTATTTTTACCAAAGCCAAATTTAAACATTATTACTTTTATTTTTATTTTTACCAAAGCCCAAATTCAAAACCCATAGAATTCTATTTAATCGAATTAACAATTCGGTTACCAAATAAATTTTATATATATATATTTCGACTTCTAAAAATCACTATGATTTATTTAATTGATTTAAGAATTTCTATATAATAGAATTTCTAGTGCGATTGTTAATTATATTTTAAAGACTATTATATTGTAGTTGTATCTATGTAAATGATCTCAAATTATTTTAAAATCTTGTTATAATCAAATTATTAGATTTTAGTTTTAAAATAATTTTAATTTCTAAAATTATTATGATTTATTTTTATTATAGTCATTTTAATATTTTAAAATACTATTGGGTCGTTCACGAAATTATTGGATTTAAAACTTAAGTCGTTATTGGGTCGACTCTTTTCGAACTTTAAAAACGAGCCCAACGACAAATCGAGTCCACTAAACCTCTACCCTAACTTTCCAAAATTAAATCCTATTCATCGTTTATAAACAAATTCAAGCCATCTTCAATCTTTTTTTTTCATACGGCCGCAAGCAACAGTAACACGATCAATCTTGTTTTCTAAGATTTTCAAAGAACAACAATCCATCATCAATTTTCTCAAACCAAAACCATCGTTTCTCAAAAAACGACTGTCAATTTTTCCATAGCCACAAACCCAACTCATTAATTAAAACTACCCAAAACCGACTGTCGACAGAATCACCACTCTAATCTGATCGTCAAACCCACAACACCGGAAATCCACGTCTCCAGAATCGCCACCGATCGGCCACCAAACTTTCAGTCACCCCGAGTCGTCGAACCACCACGACCACAGCCCGACTTTCCTACGATAAATCTCCACGCCTGCCACCCAACAGCCCGGCACGCCGACTGTTTTTTTTTTTGCCACTACGAGCATCGCCGGAAAACCCCCAACACCATCGTCCGAAACCACAACCACCGCCACGACCCATTTCAAACCCGAAACCCGACTGGGCCGACGACCACGCCTGCCACCCAAACAACCACCAGCGGCCAACGAACCACCACCACCACCACCAGACCCGTACGAAAACCCACGGCCCGAGCCTGCCTCGCCACTGCCGTCCATTCGCAGCCCCGGGCCCCGCCGATGCACTGCCACCGAATTGCTAATCGACGGAGCCGAAAAATCCATTGTCGAGTTGCCTCCGCCGCTGTACCCCACGCATCCGAGCCACCAACCTACCCGAACAACCACCGGCAACCCTTCCCGGTAGGCCAAAACCTTCACTGCCCGTTACCATCCCCACCACTCTCGGCCTAACTGGAAAACCAACACTACAAAGCCATACGAACGGGCCCAAGGTCGGGCCTCTCCGCCGTGCTGCCGCCGCCGCTGAATCAACCGCGGGCCAATGGGCCCGATCCTTGTCCCCACCGCGGAGCCCAGCCACGGCCCTTGATGAGTCGCCTTCCCAAGCTCGCCGCTGGAGCCTGCCGAGCGCCACCGCCTCCAGCCACATCACCTCGCCTGCCACCGCTGTGGGTTGTCGCCGCCACAGATTCCGTCGCCGCCGCCGACAATCGAAGGAGGAGCTGGTGCTGATTGTTGATTTCTGGAGAGGGGTGGGATTTTGGTCACCGGTCACAGCCCCCTGAGCCGTCGCGGGTTT
>BMAC01000086.1:991751-1084080 GCA_014905375.1 Phtheirospermum japonicum | reverse complement strand
ATTTTCCCCTTTATTATTTTTTATGGGGTCTTTTCTTTTCTTTTTTTTTTCTTAAGGATGGTGATCCTTTATTACAACTTTTCATAAATCCCTAAAAAAATTTCAAAACTCTAATAACCAATAAAAATGACGAACTCCTACCCCACGCTTTTAGTGGGTTAGTAGGGGTCGACTTAAAAAAAAAACACTCAGGGCTATAGGCATGGATTATTTGGCTATGATTGGCTCATTCGAGATTTATAGTGGCTAATGTATATGGATATGGCCGGAATGGGGTTTATTTGTGCCTTAACCTCATGTTAAAAGTCAACTACACACAGCGATTTCAAAGAGATATCAAAACAGAACTCATTCAAGCACATGCAAAGATGATAATCACTTAGGCTACTCACTGGCTTTTTGCATGAAAAAGTTTTGAATTGACGCTACTTTTGAGGTTTTGCGAAATCAATTGCATCCAAGTACCATGTTACAATATATAAATATAATTTTAAAAAATTTATGCACTTATGCATGCTCAAAGACTAGAACATCAAATCATACTTAATTAACTTCGAAGGCAAGCCAGATAAACACAATTCAGCGCAGAAATAGTGATCAATCACGGTAAAGATTTTCAAATTTTTGTACAAATTTTCAAATATAAATCATAACTCAACCATCACCCCCTTTAAAAACTTGGTAATCTCCCGATTGTCATAAAATAAATAAAAGTAAGGGAGATAAGAAAACATCCCTGAAATTTCGATAGTTGAGTCTTTCCAAAAAGCTGGCTGTGCAATAATCCTCGTTGTGAACTCGTAATTAGAAACGTCTTGAATTAAAAACCTACAAAAATAAAAAATAATAATAAAAGCAAACTAACTAATATTTTTTGGATTTTAATAATTTTTTTTGTATTTTTAATTATTTAAGAAAAAACAAATAAAAACGATAAAAGATAAAATTGTGAACAATTGTGTCGTGCACGTGCTCGGTGGCACGTCGTTTGGGATTTGTCTGATTGCGGCCTATCATCGCAAATGGCTGGATTGCATCTCGTCGAAAGGTTGCCGGACTACAGCTAAATTTGGTCGGATTGCGACCTCGATTGGCGGAAACGAACTCGGAAAAGTCGGCCGCACAGACGTACTAGCGGTAGGCAGTAGCAGTAGCGGTTACCGCTGGACTTACCGCAAACCTCTAATGGTTACACATAGCGGTAGCAGTAACCGCTAAAGCTACCGCTAAGTGATATTTTCTTCGCCAATTTGTTATCTTCAGTTGTGCGCATAGCGGTAGGTTAGTGTGGTGATCGCTAGTAACTAGCGGTAGGTGGTAACGATGAGGACTAGCGGTAACAGTTACTACTAGTGTACCGCTAAGTCTTCAGTTTCGTCTAAATTTTCGAATTTACTGCACATTAACACACACATAAACGTACCACGGCAATTGACACAATAAAACCAGAAATAAACTAAAAAAATTGAAAGAGAAACTAAATAAAAAGAAAAACCAACGCTTGGGTTGCCTCCCAAGAAGCACAACATTTTATGTCGCATGCTCAATGCGTTTCAACGTTTAATGCTCAGCTCGAGGTGGATCACCTAAATCCACCATGTCACTTGCTCGAAACTCCATCTCAAATGTTTCGTTGGGGTCCATAATTTCGAGGGCAACTCCAATGTTGTGAAAATCAACTCCAAATAGCTCGGCTATCTCCTCCCAACTTAGAAAGTCATCGTCGTCCTCGACTACCATATCGTCCAAAACCGTTATGCTCTTAAGCTCATGGATGCAAGCATCTATCGGGTCGATATATGAACACTCATCTTCTTCCATCAATGGCGTAGGGAAATTATTCATATCACGCAAAGAAAAAGTAACTATCTCTCCCAAAACTGACATGCTCATCCTCCCCTTATTCACATCAATCACCGCATGGGAGGTAGACAAAAACGGATGGCCTAAAAGAATAGTATGCCCCTTGTCCTCACTCGGCATCTCCCCAACATCCAAAACTACAAAATCAACTGGAATAATCAATTCATCTACTTGCACTAAAACATCTTCAACGATATCTAGTGGGTGTCGAATTAAACGATCCGCCAGTTGGAGATGCATTTTTGTCGGTTTCAAGGGTCCTAACTCAAATTGCTTATAAAGGGAATGCGGCATTAAGTTAATTCCCGCACCAAGATCAAGCATTCCGCGTGCTTGTTGCCCATTCTCCAATGTTATATTGACACAAAAGCTTCTAGGGTCCTTCTCCTTTGTAGGCAGCTGTTGCTTGCATAATGCACTCACCTCCTTTGTTAGTGGAACGTACTGATTCGTCTCTGAGCGCCTATGTCTTGTAGCAAGCTCCTTGAAGAACTTCACATATGCTGGCATCATCTTGATCACATCCAAAAGAGGAAGGTTGATATTGACATTCTTCCGCAAGTTATAAAGCTCCATGAACTTCTTATTCTCCTTTGTCGGTTGCAGGCGACTTGGGAAAGGAACTTTGTTGGGAATTTTCCTAAGGTCTCATCATCCAACGATGAAGTGGGGGTTTTGTTCGTGAGCTTCCCCTTCAAAGATCCCGGAATGTAAGGGTTTGATGTCTTATGCAATTGTTCCTGTCTCTTATACACATCTAGATGTGTATAAGAGACAGGGGGCAGGGCGCCCCAAATGACTCGGGCCATTTCGGGGCGAGGCGGGCCTAAATTGCCATCCCTAGGGAGTTAAGATTTTTTGGTAAGATAATGATTAAATCTAATTTGTGTTTTTTTTAGTAAGTGATTGGATATAAAATTATTTGGTAAATAAAATTTCAAATGGACCTACAAAAGTTTATGTGCGGTGAGAGAGAGAAAATAAAATAAAGCCCTTGTGTGGTAGTTGAGTGACGAAAGAGATGAGTGAAATAGATGATAGAGAAATGAGGAAAAACTTTTTTGAGAAAAAAAGTAAATTATATTTTTTGAGTTATAAAATATTATTTGTTTGCCATTTTTTTCTTTTGCTAGTAGAGGGAAACCAAAAATTTTGGTTTTCAATCGCACCGTGAACCCTTGCTCGAACTAACTATATTTTTTTTGCGCTTTACCATACAAATTACTCCCTCTGTTTCACAATATAAGTCGTTTTAGAAAAAAACACACTTATTAAGAAACATAAATAAATGAGTAAATATTTAATATTTTATTTTTGTAAATTACCCAACTTCCTTTTATCTTACTCTCTCTACTCAAATATCTCAATTCTCAATTCACTTTTTATCTTTTTCTTTCCCTCTCTCCTCAAATATCTCAATTCTCAATTCACTTTTTACCTTTTTTTTTTCTCTCTCTTCTCCTAAATTTGTGTGAAAAAAACAAAACGACTTATATTGTGAAACAAGAATTTTACTCTAAAACACTTAACCCCTCAACTCCGTATTTTTCACACTTACGCATATATTATTCGCCGTCTGTGCTTTTCCAGCTGGGCTGAAAATAGGAAATCCAAGCCGATAATTACAAAATTCCATTAAGAAAATGCCAAATAAAAACATATTGCGGGGATAATCACAAGATGCAAGAGAAACAAAACTCTAATTATGCTTTTCACTTCCTACCCGAAACTCGACGGATGTGGAGGATGATAGATCTCATCCATAAGCACCTTGATTCCCCTGTTTTTGCTGAGAAATTAATAAAGCAGACATGTGCCTAAAATCCTCCCCCTATTTTTGAGCGAAGTGTATCAATATATATATATTACTTTAAAGGTTAAAGAGTAGAAAAATGATGAATAAGTTAGTGAAAAAACTTAATAATGACGGCCACACGTGTCTATACCATGTGGAGGATCCCAAATCCGATCCATCCAGCCAAACCGGATCACATATAAAAAAAGGAAAAAGCGCACCAACCTCTCATTATGTTCTCCATTATCTCTCCCGACCCGACTACTAAAATCCCACATTTTCCTTGTTTCCTATGTTCGATACGAGTGTAGGAGAGACCACCGCATGCTAGGCTAGGTGCGAAAAACTCCTCAACTCCAAACCACGCGCAACACCTCAAATTATTAGCTCCACCTCCACCTCCACCGTCCCGAACAGCTCTATTAACTACAAAAGATTTGTCGTATTTCTCTCTCTCTTTTCGTTGTTTTCAGTTTCTTTTCCCCGGTTTGGGCCCGATGAGTCTCCTCCCCTGTTCTTATATCTACGGTAGCTTATGGGGAGTAGGATAGGTTGTTTAAAGCCCACTCAATTTGATTTCTTTTATGTGTGTTATTTCTCACTTTCTTTCTTATTTTGCCTCAAGGATTTAGGTCTTTTTATGGATTATCAATTTTATTTTTGTGTTGATGATTTTAGAGTGTAGGACGGTTGATCGATTTTTAGGGTTTTCGTATCTAGTTCATAATGTGAAATTTGGAGGCTATGGTTATGCTTATCATCCAGTGTTTAACGTGCTTTTGAAGATGGTTTAAATAAGAGATTTGGTCATCTGTAACTGATGGATTTGTTTGAGTAGTTGTGAATAATTTATTTTAAATGAGTAACCATCATCACATTTAGTTTCCAGCAAGCATATATCTTCGAAGGTGCTCTACTTTTTATGTAAATATTTTTTTAATGTTCTCTCTAGGTTTAGATTTGTTTAAAGATCTAGATTTAGGTTTCCATGATATATATATATAAAGATACATTTGTACGGGATCCTATATTCCATATGGCATCAAATCTTCATCAGATACTCCCTTTATCCATGTATTGCTTCTTTGATGTATCTGAAGTAGATGAGTTTTGTTGTTTTTGATAAGTGATTAGCTAGTGTTCTCATGTTTTGTTGGTGTGGGACATTTATCTTAGATAAAACGGAAAATTAGAAAAATGTTCAAGTGATGAAGATGTCATGCCTATGCAATTTACTTTTATCAGATAGTTCATGGGGTTTTAGCTAATTGCAGAAACCTTCAATTATCATTTTAAAAATTACAAATAAACCCTTGAGGTTTGTATTTACCTAAAAATACTCCTCTTGAGGGTGCAATTTGTAAAATAAGTATTTAGAACAACTATTTTAATTAACCCTTGATGATATTTACTATGGTGAACAATAGATTGTAACCCTGTGCAGTTGCTTTTGAATAAATGACTCATCCAAGAATTTGCCAAAGATATTTTCCAGTTCTGCATAATACCATTTCTCAATGCCATTTTCCAGATTTTTACTGAAACAACACCTGATCCAACATGTTGGGATCTGTTTTTGGTACTTTTTTCTGATTAATGCAATATTATTTCCCTATAATTTATATACAAAGGTGGTTCTGAGTTGAGTCCAGTTATTACTGCAATGTCTTGATTCATCTGGAAGTCGTTGTTGTTGCTCCTTTGGCACCTCGATCACAAAAGGGGAGAATCTAAGCAAGGTTGCAATCATCAAAGGAAGAGGCAAATGAAAGGAAAATATCAAGGCAACTACAAGTTCCAAAGGCAAAAGAAGGAGTTGGTTGGACCTGAGGATGAGGACCTGGAGGAGGATGTTCAGGAAGAGCATCAAGATGAAGAAGAAGTTGAAGAGAAAAAAAGAAGAAGATGAGGCTAATGAGGAGTAGTTATTAAGGGGGAGTGTCACTCTTTATGAACTTTTGATGAACCTAGTTTTTAGGGGGATACATTTTTTAAATTGTGCCTATAAACTTAAAATACTTTGGATGCCTGGTATTTGTTATATGTTAGTTTGATTTTAGTTTTATATAGTCCTTAAATATCTTGACTGTAGGGTATTAGTTGAAGAAGCAACTAATTGAACTTGCAGGGTTATGATCAATATTTAGAGGGAGAGATTGTAAGTATATAAAGATTGGCATGATTGATCGCAAAGTTGTTGATTGTGTCCTGGTGCATTGTTCAACCATCTTATCTTATTTATTCCAATTGTAATAACATCCCAGTTTACTGGGATTATATTTTTGATTTCATTAAGAAGATATTAATTGATACTAACTGAAGTCTCAAGTTGGCAGAGATCTGATATGAAGAACACAAGTTGGAAACAAGGATCCAGAGGATTAAGGAAATAATTAATCACGCTAATTAAGGAACAAGCTCCAGTCAACTCTTCAAATTAAGAAAAAATATTGAAGATCATTTCCTTACAAATGCACCAGCTCTCCAAGCCTTTAATAGACCTCAATAATACTGCAAGCTATCAAAGTCAAAATATCGAATATAATGATAAAGACATATTTAAAGGTCCCAAAATCCTAGCACGAAAGGAAATAAGAAAACTAAACAAAATAGAAAACACTAGATAATAGAAAAACCCCAAAATGGGCTGAAAATGTTTGAATTTGGGACTAGGCCAATGTTCATCATCGCGAGATGCGCTATGAATTCAATTCGTTCCGTCGTTATGCTTTTAGAAACATATTATAATAGTCATTTTAAGCCCAACTCTAAAAGTTATGTCTGCTTCGCCTTCTACTAACAAACACCCTTAACCCAATTTTCGACAGCCAAATACTCATCCACCACACGTTTCTTATCAAGTTTGTTGATTGCTTGATTGTCTTTACCAAGCAAGTTGTGTTTGGTAAAATATCTAAGTCACTGCACGGATGAACTGGAAGTTGGTAAAAACAAATTGAAAGGTGCTCAAGGTGTTGTTCGAGTGAATTGGAAGGAGTCCAGTCCACTGTTCGACCATCGAGAGTTTGCTGGAGGTATTATTTAAACAATAATTAAAAGTAGATTAACACAGGAATAGTTTCACTATGTGTATATGTATGATGTTTGTGTGTTAACTAATATAATTCAGGAGGAAAGAGGTATTCTTTCATTTTTAAAATTATTGTGTTTAATTTATTAATGTCTACCTTTACTATTCTTCCTATATGTGTACGTGAGCACGCATTCTAATCTTGCAATTGTAATAAAAAATAATTCAAAAAATGGGCAAGTCCACAGGCTAGCCTGCTCCGGCCCGCACTGACCCGAGGGTCAAACAAAACAGGTCGTATAGGCGTGCTCTTTATGGGTTGGGGAAAGAAGCCCCAAAACCATTCATATTAACGAAAGAGTTGGCTGGCCCATTGAGACAGTACTATGCACAATGCAATGTGTACAATGGTAAGTTGAGACATAATCATCAATAACGTAATACCATTAAAATATTTAATTTCGAATGAGGTTATTTCGATTGACTACGAGAAGTAAGGAAAAACTGGTGGACCCACCAATAAAAATAATCAACTGAGAACAAATGTTCAAGTTGGTTCGGGAAATGAATTTAAAATCCACAACAAAAGAACCTTATTTCAATGGGACAACTAAGTTATGATAGTTCATTTGAACATTGTGATCTCTTTCCTAAAGCGTCCAAGCGAACAATTTGTTTAATTGGCGAAGCTAAGTTCTTACACTTTTAATGATTTTTATAAGGGGTAATTGCCAAATACTCCCCCTAGAAAAATGTGTTTGTCAAATACCCCAACTAGTTTTAAAAAATGTCAAATACTCCATACATAATTGTACAATTACCAATTTAACCTTGCTTCCCATTAAAGTTATTCTCTCCTCCGATCTAATCCCCTGCGCTCTCTTCTATTTCCTTCAATTCTACCTCAAACGACACCGTTCGCCCCCCTCAAACGACACCTTTCTTGGCTTCGGCGTCGTATTTGGCTCGGCGAGCAGCACAGAAGGAGAAGGTTAGGATCCTCTACAGGCGAGCTCTCAAGGACACTCTCAATTGGGCGGTCCATCGCCACCTCTTTTATAATGATGTAATTTCCCCTTTCTCTCTCTATACTTTGATTCGATCTCAGCATTTCATTGGAAGAAAATTTGTGCAAAAAATAATGGAATCTGTATACGAGCTTAGGTTTCTATTAGATTTMTTCTAACGRTTGTCTCTGTGTGTTTTTAGGCTGATGCTCTGAGAGAGAGGTTCGAGGCGAATAGAAACGTGGTTTGTTCTCCTTTCACCCCCACCCCATCCTTTTTTTTCTTGGTTCCTTTTCATGTAATTTATGTTRTGAATTAGTAATTATTTTGGCTGTCCAATAATATGATGTTAATCTCATGAATTTGAMGAAAATYGATATAGTGCATTACGTAGATAGAAAGGCGATTCAGGTTTTTTGATTGACTCAATAATCTTCAATATGGATTTTAATCTATCAACCAAATGATGATAGCCTAGCTTTGGTACATTCACAATAGGCTGAATTGCAGGATTGGTACTCGTATATGTTGTTTAATGAGTAGAAAAAATTATTTATTTATTTGTGTGTGTGTGTGGCCTGTTCAAATGGCTGATATGGATTAATTTGAGAACATTATTTATTTGTTTATTTATTTATTATTTATTATTATTATTATTATTGTTATTATTATTATTATTATTTGATTGATGATTATGACAAATATTTCTATCATGTTTTGAGAACTTAGAAATGATCTGTTTTGTTAGATTAATCGTTATTGTATATTTTGTTTCATATGACGACCTTCCAGGAAGATATTGAACTTATAGATAGAATGATAGCTGCTGGTGAAGCTAGCTACAATAAGTGGAGGCACCCTGATCCGTACATTGGTAAGTTTTTATGAAGCTATCAATTCTCATAAATTGATTGCTATAATGGCACACTTTTTAGTATGTGCTTGTGAACACGTCCTTGATATACACCGTTTATCCAYAAGAAGAGATCATTTTCTTGATGTATGGTTTTTGCTATTTTTTATTTTAAGCCTGCAATGCGAATTTGTTCTTTCGTGAGAAGTAGGGACCTGACACATTTGATAAAATCGAGATCAAGTTCACCTATTATTATCATTGTGTTATATACCTACAAGTTAAACTTGTTGATACATTCATATAACTTACGAACCTTTATTTTATTTTATTCTCAGTTGAACTTCAGCCATTTTAATTAATTTTTACTTTCGTAGAGGACACAAATTTTTATTTTTTTGGATGGTAGCAATAGTATATTAGGGATGTTCTTACACATATAAGTAGGCTAACTTAGCGATTCTCTCTGATGGTATCGTCGTTTCGTTTGCGCAGTTCCATGGGCTCCTGGCGGCACCAAGTTTTGCCGTAATCCAACACCACCTCCCGGGGTAATTGATCATAAACTATTATTATTTCTTGTGCTTTAATAAATCATTATATATCCASTTCTTTTATTATTTACAAGTGTTACCATGCTCTTGCTTTCGTGACTCCAGCCATTGATGCTTACCTTTCATCTCATTATAATATATGTTTGTATAATATTATTTTGTTCTTTTTCCTTATTTGTCTAGTTAGTCACAAGGGAGACTCGCTAGATTTTGAATGTTTAGTTATGCATATTTGTTTTACCAGTACAAAGGTTGATCTCATGTAGGTTTTCACTTACTACTCCTTCCGGTTCATCTTATTTGTTGTTTAAGCATTGTGCACAAAAATTAAGGAACGAAGTCGAATGACTATACTATTATCTGACAGCGCTCTGGATCGCCTCTGGCAGAAGAAGAAACTTGATGCCAAGCAGTAGTGTGCCATCAATCCTATGGGTTTTTTTTTTTTTTTTTAATTTTTGGTTTCCTTATCAGTAAACATCAATGTTGGAACAATCTACTGTCATTTGTGTGCTCTTTGAAGTTTGCTAAACCGATTATATCGTTCTCCTGAATTTGCAGTTGCTGGATTAGATGTGCTTTTAGTAGTCGTGTTCGCCGTTTAATATTCGGGTTTCGAATACTTGATTTTAGCCTAAAAGAATTCCAGTTATATTTATCGATCTTCTGAGTTTGTTTTCAATTGAGCAGCACCATATGTTTTGTATAAGAAAAATGATTTTGTACAAGTTAAAACGTATCACTTGTCACTTTCTATATTTATGATGTATTGGTTTTCTGTTTGTGGAGTATGTGTTTTTGTGCTATGAAGTATTGGTTTTCTGTTTGTGGAGTATGTGTTTTTGTGCTATGAAGTATTGGTTTTCTGTTTATGGGGTATGTGTGTTTGTGCTCTGAAGTATTGGTTTTCTGTTTGTGGAGTATGTGTTTTTGTGCTATGAGGTATTTTGTTTTCTGTATGTGGAGTATGTGTGTTTGTGCTCTGAAGTATTCGTTTTCTATTTGTGGAGTATGTGTGTTTGTACTCTGAAGTATTGGTTTTCTGTATGTGGAGTATGTGTTTTTGTGCTATGAAGTATTTTGTTTTCTGTTTGTGTAGTATGTGTGTTTATGCTCTGAAGTATTGGTTTTCTGTATGTGGAGTATGTGTTTTTGGCTACGAAGTATTGTGTTTTCTGTATGTGGAGTATGTGTGTTTGTGCTCTGAAGTATTTTTTTTTTGTGTGTGTTTTTTTGTAGCGTGATGAGAGACATTTGTTGAGAGCCAAGTATTGTGCAACACTTCTCTTGAGTGATGTCAATCACATGAAGAATCAGTTGGAGAAAGATGTACTCGATTTCTCCAATTTCAGGAAGTAGAGGAGTTGGCAATGGGCAGAAAAACATGTCTTGGTTCTTGTGCGTTTTCTAGGAAGTAGAGGAGTAGGAAGTGTTTGTGAAGTTTTTAGCCTTTGACATGTTAGGTCTCCGCACGTACAATTGTTGTAGTGTTTTGCAAGTTTTGAAATGTAAAATGTGGATGGTATTAGGTTGTGCATACCAATGTGTTGGTTCTTGTGCTGCGAGGTATCAGATATTTGTAATACAATGTAGGGGTATTTCAAACCTAATGACATGTGTTGGTGTTTAACATGAATAGCTTAGCTCCTTTGCTTCTTTCTTTTTCTCTTCTTTCTGCTTTGTATTTCTTTCTTAAGTGATAGGTGACGTCGTAACTAAGAAGTATTAGATTTTTTTTACACTGCAAGAAACCAATACTCCCGTACACAATAACCAATACTCTTCTGTTCAGAAACTAATACACTAACTAAGATGCTAGTGTTTGTAATGCGATGTGCTGCTAGTGGGCAAAAAAAAAATAAAAAATCTCGCCGGAAAATTTTCCGGCGGGCGGGCGGCGGCAGGTGGTGGACCATTTTATTATTATTATTATTAGTTATTTTAATAGTAAGGGTATTGTGGTATATTCATATCACAATTTTGGACTATTTGGCAAAAAGGAGGGACCATTTGACTTAAATCTACAAGTTTGATTATTTGACAAATTCATCTATGTATTAGAGAGTATTTGGCAATTCCCCCTTTTTATAAATATATAGAGTAAGACATTCTAGTTTTTACGCGAGATGACCTATATAAGTGAAAAGTAAATGCCGCCTCTAGTTGAAAACTTATGAATTTAGGATATGGGTCGGGTATGAAATGGATATGGTGCGGGATTGTTGAAAATATTTATTTAATTTAAATAATTATTTACAAATGAAACTTATTACCTAAAGGTATGACTTCGTACGAAAGAGTTTGTACAAATGGTTGTGTTGGTTCATTTAAATTCAACTGATGGGTATGTTCCTTCAAACTATTTAGATTGAAAAGATTTATTTCAATTGAAAATTTGGCAATATATAAATATGACCCATGTGATGATCATTTTAACCAATCACATCAAAAACATATAAGCATATTGACTAAGCCATTTCCTTCTATTATGCTTGAAAGTTCTAAACAAAAAGTTATGATGCACGGACACTTCAAAATATGATATTTTATCGTGTTGTGTCCTATTTTACATTATACTTTACGTGTCATAAGCGTGTCCGCGTGTTATGTCACGAGTCCAACTCCCATGTCGGTGCAACCTAGAGAGCAAGTAATTCATTGTTGGTTCGAGTATTGCAACTGCCTTAATCAAATTTGAAAGTTGTTATATCTTGGGGCGGTTGGTTGCTGTGGACAGTTAGCAATTTGCACGGGGCAATATATCTCTTGCGGAGTTTGTGTCCAACACAAACATTGACATTAATTTCCGTCTCGTTATTTTGTCCTATTTCAAAGAAACCCATACAATTTTTTCCAAAATTTACTTTTTTCATATCACTTACATTTAATATTTACGTACTTAGTAGTTAATAATACTAGAACATGAGTATTATTAACTACTAAGTACGTAAATGTAAATGTAAATGTAAAAGTGATATATATATATATATACACATATAACACTAATGTGGTAATGTACAAATAGACCTAATTCTATGGAAAAAAAATGATACATGACCAATCATAATTTCAAAGTAATAATGTGTATTCCAGTGAAAGAGAACTGAACTCGGACACACAAAGTTAACTAGACAAGAAAATATTGCAAAACCGTAACATATAGAGATTACATTGGTACCTGTTACTGAGGAGTCCTATTTTGATTTTTATCCATCTAATGCCGCAATAATTGGTAAGATTATGTTACTAAGTGGCGACTCTCATCGAAAACTTCACAAAATGAACCGTGCACACCCCTAGCAACAGTAATGCTTATGCGAATAGCAAAATCTCACCACGTGCACCTGTCAATGAAAATAAAAGGCAGATAAATCGTAAAATTCTTCAGTAAAGAGGGAAAGAGAAGAAACTCAAGCTTGAAAATTTGAAGTGTACTTTGATCATAACAATCAATAGCAAACTGTAAAAGGGACTCCATTTCTTCGGCCATCGCAGACACTCTTTCAGCCTCTCTGACTGATTCAGCAGCCACAAATGATTTGTTTTCAGCTTCTGCGATTTTGTAGGCAGCGCTAACAGCCACTTCTTCCACTGTAGCCCCCAAATACCCAATGCTCTGAACGACCAACAGTCGAGGCCTTTGTGGATCTTTCTGTATTGTTGTTGCGGTCGAGGCTTTCATCTCCACTTGTGCATCTATTTTGATCTTGTAATAATTCTGAACCTGCACTTGGAAATTAAAAGAATGATCCTTTGGTTTATCCTGAAAGGTTGCCCAGATAACTCAACATTGTCCAAGTAACCAAAGTACGATGTTGAGATGCACTGTATGTAATATGTCAGTACACATCTACTTTTTACGGTGGCAGACACAAAAATCACCTTTTCAAGTTTGTCTTGTTGGACAAGCCTCCTTAATCTTGAACTCAATTGCCTTCTGAAATTTGCCGGCACCTCTTGCCTTTGCTGCATGATATCACAGAGCAGAATAAATAAATGATAGTAAAAATTCTTTACTCTTGGAAATCTAGTAGTATAAGCATAAAGTGAAGCAAAATCAAAATATTTGACACAAAAGATTGTTACAACATCAAACAACGAATTCATAGAGACCAAGTGCAGAATTAATAATACAATCAAGCAACCAACAATTTCTGATCTAAATAGTTTTCTCAATTCCAATTCACAAAAGCACAACGAAGCGAAATAAACAAACGCTTGTGCTGTGGCAAAGACTAGTAATTGAATATTTATTCTATAAGAAAATAAAATAAAATAATAATAATAACAATAAAAAGGAGGGAAAGAAAGAGCTGTTAAAAGTGTTTAAACTTAATATTTAAACCCCTGAATAATAGCTCCTCTATGAGAGACCAGAATGACCTAAAAAATATATAAAGACAATGGTTAGCTGAAGATACATAAAATAAATCTAACATGGTTAGCTGAAAAAAAGAACAATTACAGAGACTCCAAATCAAAAATAGGGGTAAAAAAGGTTAGCATTTTCACATTTAATTCCGCAAGAAAAATTAAGCTAACAAATTATTGAAAAGAAAAAGGGAATTATTAGCATACTATAACCAGATAATACACACACACACAATGATCTGTTTTGAGGCAATAAATCACAAATAAATACAGAAACTATACAGACATCAGGATCATGATGCTATCAAAAGCATGCACATGATAAGATTAACTAAGAGAATGTAATTCAGCGAAAGGACATGTCAGAAACATAAGAAAAATAACGAATGTAATCTACTTCTAGAAATAGACTTGACTGGTGATATGCACTTAGAGAATACAACTTGCAGCGGTTTAAATCCAACATTAACATTACTTTTGAGTCTCTTCAACATATACACTGTCTTGAGGACACAACTGTTTCTCAACTCAACAAACAGTAGCCCTTAATTAGTCCATTTGATCCCAGTTCGTAGTTTCCACTAGACCTATCAATAAATGAATGGAAATCGCTATAATGATATAGAATTTACCAAACCTCAATAAAATTTGCAATTGCAGCAGATTCTAATCCATTTGGCCCGTTAAGAGTAGATAATGCGTCAAATATCATTGCATTGTACCTGAGACCAAACAACCAAATGACCATAAAGAAATGGGCAATGCAGACAATTGATTTGGTGTAGACGACAACACAGATATCTAAGAATATTCAATAATATGTGGTTTTCATTGATCTATTTCTTTCTACAATTTCAGTCTAGAAATCCCACAGCACAAAATTCAGGGACAAACAGAACTGAGAAACCATTTTTTGGATATTTTCCATTGTTTCCACTAGCTAGCCCTAGACTCCATCACAAATTAAGACATCTACAAAAAAACTACATAAAAATCTGTCTTTATTTATTCATCTTCAACAACCCAATCACACAGTGAAAATTTTACATTATGCATATAAGTAACTACGCAACCTAATCCATAAGTGTCAGTGGGAACATACATCACTACGTTGGATACCTTTTTTCTTGGGTGTCTATTTTAAGTAAATTAGAGTAGTCACTGACAATTATACTCAACCAACCCATGAATTGTATCGCTAAGCAAAGGAAAATGAAGATAAAGCAGCACAAGTACCCATCAAGAGAACCAAAAAACAAATGGCAATAGCAAAAATACCATAGTTATGCAACTTACTTGGAAGAATTATTTCCCTCGGGCAAGGACCTTGAAGAATCTAACATAACTACATCTGTTGGTGCATCTTGGGATGATGGAGTGACGACGGAAGCTGATGTTGGTGCAAAAGGCTGTGGAGTAGCGGGTGTGTCAGCAGGATTGGCCTTTGCTTTTGGTGTCTTTGATATAACTCTTGGACATTGGCCACTTGCCACACTTAAATTCCGCCATTTGTCCTGAATAAGAAACCACTTAAACTATTACTAGTGGAAGGTTTATTTTTAACTTGGATGTGTGAAATCAATACGATTGTATGAGTGGTTATAGATATACACATGGCCAAAGGGTAGCAAGAATCATATCTTGGTATATTTAACAGCAATAACAGCCAACATGACTGGTAAGAGTCAGATAGAGTAATTAACACAAGAGGAAGAGCTACTTTACAATGCACACTATTTTTGCTTTGATGTTCAAGTTCACACACACACACACTGATGCATTCTGGGGATGCAAGTACCAGCTAGCAAGAAAATAAAGGGGATTCTTAAGATATATTAATATATTGTCCTTCCAATTCTATTTTGGTTGCATTATTTTTATTTATTTTGCAAGCTAGTCAGTAAGGAAGTATTACCTTAAGTACTAGCGTTTATATTTAGAAAACTATTGTCAGACCTTATTATAAACAGGGGTTATTCTATTCTGTAACAATAAGCAAAATTTTATTCCAAACGAGGAATTTAGGGAGTATAGGGTATCAAGAAAACCATGCAATCTTCTTCTCTATCTCTTTAATTCCCAGCCGCCTGTGACGTTCTAACTTAGAACATATAATCTGGTTCCATTACCGCGTCATAGGCGATCCAATAGCCGATAACACGGACTTCCGAGCGCTCCAGGAATAGGTCCGCGAATTAACAGACATGGTGACACAATTGCTCAAAAATGATAGGGCGAAGCAGATGGCATCCGAAAACCTGGAAATTCAAACCACTGTCAGAGATGGCACGCCACTAAATTCCGACGAGGGGCCTAAAGAGGAGGTGCTGTCACAACCACGGTATACTAAGGTCAATTTTCCTGTGTTCACTGGTGCTGAGGATCCTCTAATTTGGCTGCATCGTTGTGAGCTCTACTTCCGCAATGCCCTGGACCCCGAATCAGGATAAAGTTGAACTGACTGCTTTCCACATGACTGGCGAAGCACACCTCTGGTATTTTCAAATCACTAGGGATGAACCCACCAATGATTTGGATCATTTTCAAGTAACATTGCAAGCTTCACCTTGGACCTCCGCGCAGCAATAATCCCTTGGGCGAACTCGCGAATCTCCAGCAACCTGGTCGACATATTGATACGTATATATCTGAATTTCAACACATGTTGGCACGGGCAGATTCTGTCTGACTGGATCAGCAAGTGGACCTTTTCACAGAAAGGGCTCGACGAATTGTTACGGATTGACGTGGAAAGAGGCATGCCGAGTTTTTTGTCTGAGGCTATGAACTGGGCCCGTGATTTTTCCAGAAAATTACAACTAAGGGGCCTCAGCCCATTACGTCACCCAGCCCAATACACACCACGCCCTTCTCCAAGTTCCATCGTTACCATAGCTAATTCCAATTCTCAATCGCATCAACCCACTCCAAAGCTGACTCCCGCACCTTCACCGATCAAGCGTCTCTCTCCGTCTGAAGAGGAAGCACGCAAAGCCAAGGGCCTTTGTTTCAATTACGACGAAACTTGGTTCAGAGGTCACCGTTGCAAGCGTCTCTTTTGCATCATGAACGACGAGGAGGAGTTGGCGGCACCCACATGGAAGACGAGGAATCAGCGGATGTCGCTGGTATATCTTCCACCGCCGTAGCTTGGGTCAAGACTGGCCGCATGATGAAATTGCGTGTATCTATCGCGAATAAGCCCTTGTTAGCCCACATTGATTCGGGTAGCACACATAGCTTTTTGAATGACTCTACAGCCCGGGAGTTAAAATTATAGACTCGTCCTCACCCAAGATTGATGGTTTGCAAATGGCGAAAGTTTGAGTAGTTCCGGCGTATGTGATAATGTCCGGCGTATCCCATGGTTCTAATCCTTTTGTAGTCAACTTATTCTTAATTCCTTTGGTGGGTTTTGATATGGAACTTGGGGTCAACTGGCTAAGTTCGTTGGGATTAATTTGGTGGGATTTTGGTGCCTTGTTAATGAGGTTCACGCTCGCTGGTCGTGAGGTTTTTTGGTCGGGTGAAAATCAAGGACAGGTAGTGGCCATTAACTCAATCCAACCCGTCTATAATGCACAACTATTGGAGGCTCCTTTACTCAAATTTGACTGTGTATTTCGCGACATGACAACCTTACCACCTCCACGGCCCTGTGACCATCGCATTGTGCTAAAAACAGGGAGCAACCCCGTTGTTGTCAGACTGTCTGTATCGTTACCCTCATCTTCAGAAGGATGAAATCGAAAAGCAATGTGCTGAGATGTTGGCAAATGGCCTTATTCAGCCTAATCGGTCTTCTTTTTCTTCGCCAGTGCTCTTGGTTAGCACAGGATGCTACGTGGGGATTTAGCGTCGGTAGGAGTTGAATGCTCAGACAATTAAAGTTATGTTCACGATCTGGATTATTGATGAACTTTTAGATGAACTATATGGGTCACGGGTATTCACCAAGCTTGACCTGGTGATAACCAGATTCGTATGGCTCCTGAACACGTAGAAAAGACGGCTTTTCTGACACATCACGGCCATATTGAATTTTTGGTAATGCCATCACTGCCACTTTTCAATCTCTGGTGAATGACATTTTTGGTCCATTTCTCCAAAACTTTGTGTTAGTTTTTTTCGACGACATTTTAGTCTATAGTGCTACGAGGGCTAAACATCTGCAACACATTCGGCGAGTTTTCGAAGTATTGCAGCAACATAATCTGTTTCTTAAGAAGCCCAAATGTATGTTTGGGCTTAATCATGTGCGCTACCTCGGGCATGTTATCGATAGCGCGGGAGTGTCGGCTAACGCTGAGAAGATCCGCATGGTGCAAGATTGGCCAACGCCTGCTTCCCTACTGCTCCCCGCGGGAGAGCAGTTTTCTGGGCTTGGCAGATTTCTACTGTGGGTTCAATCAGGAGTATGGAATTAAAGCTGCCCCGTTGACAAACCTACTTTGGAAGAATTCATTTCAATGGACAGAGATGCGGCATTTTGTGGATTGAAAATGGCATTGTTTTCGGCCCCGGTATTGCAACTACCTAATTTCTCTATGCTTTTTATTATAGAATGTGATGCTTCTGTACAGGTGTTGGGCTATTTTGCCTAAGATATGCATCCTATTGCATTCTTTAGTAAGAAGCTAGCAGCTCGTCACATGAAATTGGTAACACATGAATGAGAGCTTATTGGTTTGGCACAAACCGTTCGGCAATAGCAGCATTATTTGTTGGGTAGATCGTTCCTCATTCATACTGATCATTACAGTCTTAAATATCTCTTGCAACAACATTTGACCACTTCCCCTCAACAGCATTTGGTGAGTAAATTAATGGGTTTGATTTTACAGTCGAGTACAAACCCAGGAAATTTAATGGGGTTGTATATGCATTGTCTCATCGTGACAAGTGTGGAGAGGGTTGTTACATCATTTCAGTATTTCATTCCAAACTTTTGGAGGACATCAAAGGGGTCGTGTGTGACTCGGCTGATTTTGTTCCTTTTCAACAACTTTGTACGCAAACTGATCAGTCGGCTTGGCAGGAGGAAGGAGGTTTTATTCTTTACAATGGCAAGATATTTGTTCCTCGCGATTCTACCTTTGCAAAATGCATTTTAAAGGAGTTTCATGACAGTTCGCATTCGCAGGGATTTCACTTGGCCAGGTTTGAACAAAATGGTGCGCACCTTCGTGTCCATTTGTGTAGTATGTCAACAGCATAAATGAGAAAACTTGCGAGCAGCTGGTCTTTTGCAACCTCTTTCTATCCCCACCCATGTCTGGACAAATATCTTCATGGACTTTATCGAAGGTTTGCCGAAAGTTGGTGAATCGATGCTTTACGTGGTGGTAGATCGTTTTTCTAAGTATGTGCACTTTGTCGCTCTCCAGCACCCCTAAACGTCAGCAACTGTCGCACTATTATTTTTTGCACATGTGCTTAAGTTACATAGAGTACCCGAATCCATCATGAGTGATCGTGACCCGATATTCAGAAGATCTTTTTGGAAGGAGTTGTTCCTTTTGAATGGATCGAAATTGAATTTCATCACAGCCTATCACCCCTAATCGGATGGCCAAACAGTTGTGGTCAATCGAACGACTGAGATGTATTACGTTGCTTGGTTGGAGACCATCCTTGACGTTTGTTTCACCCAGAAAATAATTATACCAAACTAAAATATTCCCCTTCACGGATACTCCGACCTTCTTGATGAACCAACCGGGTGAAACAACGTTGGGTGAACGTCCTGAAATGGGTTGTGTATTGCTACAATACTTCTTTCCACTCTCTCTCAAGGCAACTCCGTTTCAAGTGGTTTATGGTCGCCCTCCACCTCGCTTATTGTCCTATGAACCCAGGCTTTGCTATCTCAGGATGAGGTACTTCGTAACGCCTCTCATCATTTGCAGTTAGCACAGTCACGTTTGAAGCAGACTTATAACCGTGTCCATCGCGATGTGCACTCCGAGCAGGGCCAGTGGGTTTGGGTCAAATTGCAGCCTTACCGCCAGCATTCTATGTGTCCCCATGGCAATAATAAATTAGCACCTTGATTCTTTGGTCCCTTTCAAGTTTCGGCTAAGAATGGGAAGTGTTCTACAAGCTAGACCTCCCGTTGAACTCTAAAGTGCACAATGTGTTCATGTGTCTTTATTGAAAGAGTAAAAGGGGCCTGCGCCCGCTGTCAGTTCGCCACTTCCACCAGCAGTAGAAGGCCGAATATTGCTGCAACCTGAGGTTGTTCTCCACAGTAGGATGAATCGTGCCGTCCATGAAGTTCTTGATCAATGGAATGGCCTTTTGGAGGAGGATGCCTCCTAGGAGAATTTGGCGGAGTTTCAAGTCAGGTTTCTAGATTTCAAGTTTGGGGACAAGCTTGATATCCCGGAGGGGAGTGATGATGCATTTTGGCGACGTAAGTACCAGCGAGCAAGAAAATAAAAAGGGGATTCTTAAGATATATTAATATTTTCCTTCCTATTCTATTTTGCTAGCATTATTTTTATTTATTTTGGAAGTTAGTCAGTAAGGAAATACTACCGTAAGTACTAGCATTTATATTTGGAAAACTATTGTCATCCCTAATTATAAACGAGGGTTATTCTATTATGAAACAATAAGCAGAACTTTATTCTCAACGAGGGATTTAGGGTATTAAAAAAAACTACATTCTTCTTCTCTATCTCTTTAATTCACGAACGCCTGTGACGTTCTAACTTAGAACATAACATACACACATAGAGGAGAGAGAGGAACTACTTAACAAGCACACTTCTTCAAATAAACATATAAACATGTAACACGAAGAAAGAGAGGAGAGGAGATACATAGTGGACAAAATACTTAGTACTTACTATTTAACACTATTCTTGCTTTAATATTGGAGTTGATAAAATTTCAAAAACAACTATAACCAAATACGGAAGCATAAGTGGTTGTCAGGTTCCATGGAAATTGCTTCATTTTTGTTATGAATTCATTATAATGCGTAAAAGGTCTCAAGAAGCTAGCCAAATAAAACTCAAAAAGTTATTTACACTTGATAATGTGGCATTTTTACTACTCCCTCCGCCCACAAAATAGGTTTGGAGACGAAAGCACACATATTAATTAAAAAGAGTATAATCAATGTGCTTTATTTTAACTTTATAGTATTCCAGTAAAACAAAATTAATGAAATAGGGGCATTTTAATATTTATTGTGAAATTAATACATTTTAAAAACAAACAAGCCGACGTACGAAAATGAAAACCAAGTATATCTTTTATGATAGATTGTGGTGGAGGGAGGAGTACCTAACAAGTGAAGTATTTCCATTACCTTCTTTCCTTTTAAGTAAAAAGCACTAAAAACGGGAAAATGGGTGTATTTTTCACCCAAAAAGTTGAGAATCACTTTTTTTTAGTATTTGCAAACACACCCTAAGAGCATCTCTAATTATACACCATGGATTGTCAATGATCTAATAAATGGAGTGAAAATAACTTAAAAACCTCATTTGGTAAATGTGGATTGTGGATAAGTTCAGAGAAAAATAATTAATTAATATAAAATAAACGTCTAAACGATGTGCTGTATATTTCCTTTGCAACATTAATCTTTTTTTAGCTTATGTTGTAAATATTTTACTTATGTTGTACGACCCCAACCCTATTCAGATACATTATCTTATTCGTGTATATGTAAAAAGAAAAATGAAAATAAAAGAAAGATTACACCCATTGATGAAGTATATTCGCATAGACAAACCTTGAGATCAATGTTGGAGCGAGCATAAAGGAGGTGGTTGAATTCGGGGTCTCTCTGGATATTTTTCCACTTTCCGGCACCGTGCTTGGCCACGCCGGCGCGCAGCGCTTCCTCCTCTTCGGTGGTCCACTTCTGCTTTGGATTACCCATCTCTTAATTAATTGGTAGGGGAAATCACAAATAACTGCTGATTTCCAACCGAATCAATGCTTGTGGTATTTGAGTTGTGTTTGCTGAATATACAGGAATTGCTGACAAGGGGATATTTGGGATGGATGATTTGCAGGGGAAAATGAAAGCGACGTGGATACTCGCCGAGTTGTCAAAAGGTCGGGCAGGGCCAAAACAAAAAATCGAGTTGGCCAAGTGGGATCGCCATTCTTTTGGCCGTCATTTTTCTTGGTCCAATCCGACTCAAACTTCATTATTATTCCTATTTTGCAGCGAGCCACCAGGCATTGGGCATCGGGTCGCACCAAAAGTATGCTTCAACGTAGGAAACATAGTCAAGTATGCTATATTCTTGGAGGAACTTTTATAGCGCTTTCACGATACCATCCTTCACTTAGTGGGTAGACATTTTAATCCGATTATTAATCGGCTGGTTAATTAACTGGCGGCTAATTTAATCGATTTTGGCTTAACCGTAACCTAACCGGTTGAGAACCGATTAAAGTTACGGTTAAACCGGTTAACCGAACCGACGGTTAACCGCCGATTTTTTATATTTTTTTTAAGTTAAATTTAAAAATTTAAATAAAAATTGAATAATTGAAACTTAAATGGAATTAGAATGAGATAAATAAAATTTGAATAATTGAATTTTTGAAGTAAGAAGTTTTTATTTATTTTGAAAAAAAAAATAAAAAGGACTTTATTTAATGCTAATATTTACAAACAACCAAATTAACAAGATGATGGCATTTATTTCAAAATAACACAACAAATTCACATTACAAATTACACTATAAGATTTTTTTGAAGTAAAAAATTTTAAAAATATATATATTTTTTAAAAATGACTTGATTTTAATTCTAATATTAAAAATTAAAATTTTAACTTTTAATATTAGAATTAACTTGCCTACGTATCCTCGTAAATGAATCAAAGTCCACGTTGTTCGGATTTATTTATTTTTTTTTAAAAGGACTTGATTATAATTCTAATATTAAAAATTAAAATTAAAAAAGAGTCCAGTGTTTTGTAAGATGTCTAGTATGTATTTTCTTTGATGTAAGTAGGTGCCCGAATCAGTTCTAACTATCTCAATGCCCAGATAATATCTAGTAGGTCCTAGATCTTTGATGGTGAATAGAGAGTGCAGATAAGACTTGACAGCTTCAATGGCATTGAGGTGAGTACCAATCACCAAGATGTTATCTACATATATAACCAGGGTAAGAAAACATTTATCATACTTTTTGATAAAAAAACAATGATCATTCAGGGACTGTGTGAAGCCAAAACCAACAAGTTTACTGCAAAATTCACTGTTCCATTGCCTGGAAGTAGAGCTGGTAATAGGTTGGGCCGGGCCAACATCAAAAACCTTGAACCATTCATATTTATAACCATGTTACTATCCATATTATGAACTAAACCAAGCTTAAGATTACCGTAACCGCTTAACCCAAACCATATACCATAAACACTCAAACTAATTAGACTTCATTAAATCAAGTAAACAAAAGCTACCCATATAAACCAAATAACCCACATAGAACCAAAAGAATCAATTAGTCCCCCTTGTTTAAGTAAATCGGACCAAATTAATCAACTAAACCGTACTAGACCAAATAACCCAGCCAACTTATCCAAATAAACACATCATCAGATAACCAAATGAACATATTCAAGTCACGCTAATTAGATCATATAAAAAGTTAGTCCTCCATATTTTAAATCTATAGCCATAAACCATAATCCGTCGCTGACCTAGATAAGCGTTAGCCCATATCCATAAAAATCATAAAACATAATTCATCGCTGACCTAAACAAGCTTCAGCCCATAACCATAAAAACCATATACCATAATCCGTCGCCGACCTAAGAAAGCGTCAGACCCTATCCATAAAAACCATAAAAAACCATAATCCATCGCCGAGTTAAACAAGCGTCAGCCCATATCCATAAAAGACATAAAAACCATAATACATCACTGACCTAAACAAGTGTCAGCCCATATCCATAAAAATCATAAACCACAATCCATTGTTGACCTAAACAAGCGTCATCCAATATCCATAAAAACCATAAACCATAATCCACCGTCAACCTAAACAAGCGTCAGCCTATATACATAAAAACATCCATCGCCAACCTAAACAAGCGTCAACCCATATCCATAAAAACCATAAATCTTCTAACATTTTAGAGTTCAAACTTGATATTGACAATACATCTCACATTTAGAATCCATGGTTTAGTCACTTCGTGGAAGGGTTAAACTAAAAGGGTGATAGACATATCATGAATTGAATCACAACAATACTTGACAAATTGATTGAAAAGGATAAGCATTAAAACTCATTGCAATCCCAAATCTCGTAATATCACCCTTATCATCTAAATATATCTATTCTTACTTTTTTTGTTATTTTTCTTGGTATATTAGATTATTTAGCTTGTCTTATGTTCATAGTTTATAACGACAAACTTAAATCATCTGTTACATTCGTTTAGTTAAAACTAGTTTATTAGTAATATTACTTGTCAATTTCTGAGATTTGGTCTTTGTGGAATACGGCCATACTCGTTGTGTACTACATCTACGTCATACACTTGCGGTCGGATAAAATACACTAAATAAAATAGCGAACAAGTTTTGGCACCGTCGTCGAGACAAATTGATTAGAAGTTAAGAATAATGTAATTAATAAATTAGTTTTAATATAATATTTGTTACACTATTGTTCTTAATTGGAGCGTGGATTCTCAAGTTGTAAAAGTAACTAAGACGTGGATCTTTGAAACAAGCTCTTGAAAAAAGAACGTGTTTAGCTAAAGACATAAAATTAAGTGATGAGGGAAACCTTCAATAATAGAGATGGCTTCGAGATAGTTCTCAAACCAACTAGGAGGCAATTCCTCCAAAAAAATCAACGAGGAGGAAATTCCTCCAAACGGGAGTCGACACTGAGTCTCTCCCCGCCTGACTCACCAGAGATTTGGTGAGTCACGACCAAAGTATACTGAATTTCTTTTTCTTTTCCAAACTTATTACTACATAGTAGAAAATAAGTTTTGGGGATGAAAATGCGTTTTACTTTGGTCATGTATTATAATTTTGCATTACATATTGGATTGCATTAGTTGTTATTTTATTTTATAATTATAATTTTTTATTTTATTTGCATGTTTTATTGTTTTATTATAAATAAAATGGGATTTGTGGATAATTGAGTCTAAAAATAATTTGATTCATTTGGTGAAATATGGACTTGTATGGACCTCTTTTGTGAAATAATTGATGATGTGCTAGGGATGAGTTGATTTTCAAATATTCTATATAAAAAATACATGATTGAATGCGATTGCTACAATTTGACTAAAATTATTGGCTTCTTGTTTTGAAAAATGATATACCTTGTGAGAAACCTTATGTGATTATCTGTTGTGTATGTATCTCTTTATAACTTACTATGGTTTCTATTTCAGTGTACGAAAGGCTAGAAAATGATTTAGGCAAAATTTGAAAACTCAGTTCTAGCCATATTCATATATTAAAGCTACTAAAAAAAATTATAACTATTCAAGCCCGTTGAGCTTTATGTTCCCATTCGTTGAAAGACACGAGCTTATCATTTGCTCTATAGAAGTCTTATGAATTTTTTTTTGTGTGTGTGTGAGTTGAGAGTTGAAAAATCTTTTGTTTTTAAACAGATTAGATTAATATTGGGTTACGGGATTTAACTTTTATGTTTGAAATTTTAGTCAACGTCAATTTTGGAAAAATTGTTGACGATAGGAGTTTTTCTTTGAAACTTATGCTTAAAGGCTACTTTTTCTCTTTTAGTTAGTGAATAAGAGAAATTTTCAAGTAAATACACTAAGTTAATGGTTTTTGGTGTTGGTCGAATGCCTACTTAAAAGCTGTAAAAAATCAAATTAAAAAAAATACAAAATTGAGTTTTGGTTGAGAACCTACTTTATAAAGACTTAATTCTACAAAAATTTTGAGTTGTTGGGTTAAGGTAAATTATAAAAATTTTCAAGTTTTAGTTGCTCTGATAATTTTGGTATTCTCGTAGTTTGTTCGTATTATAGTCACTTATTCAAATATTTCATATCTCACTAAAGATCCTACATTAGAACCTTAAATAAAGACCTTCTATGATTCTTGTATTTATGCACACCAAGTATGGGAGATAAACGATTTCTAAGTTTATGTTAGAGTTCGAGCAATGATATGAATTGAGCGTATACACATTCCATCTTATGCACTTGTGTGATTGAGCAAAACACTCTCCCATGTGAGGATCATTGGTAGAACCAAGAGGATTAAAAGTAAAAAGGGTGATAACGATTGAATTCTTGATTTTGCTTTTATAGTTTGCAAAATAATGCTTCTGTAGCGAATACATTGTCACCATTTTTTCCATGTCCATACTCCTATTTATATCTTATCTTTTGTTTCTATAAGGACAAACAAACCTTTAAGTTTTGAGGTATTTGATAAACATGGATCTTATGTACTTATTGGCACATTAAATTACTTTACAACTACAGTTGGTATGCTTTGTACATCTTTTTACTTTAATTAATATTATTTGGGTGTTATTACGTATTTAGTATTTTTATATTGTTTTTAGAGGATTTTAGAGCTAACTTTTGGATAAATTAGTCTTAAAAGAGCATGAGGATAAAAAGAATGAAGATATGGACTAAGTATAAGGAAGAAAATAGTCCATTGGTCCAAGGTAGGAGCAAGCCCACAAGTTCAATGAGTCAACGGGCCCTAGAAACCCAGTCACGACCCCCTTTGCGGTTGCGACTCGAGTTGATACTGAGTGGCGTTTCCACGTAAACCATTTATGACCCTCTTTGGGATCATGACTCAGGTCATTACTAGGTGCCATTCTCATGGCGACCAGGTGCATCCACCTTCTCGGTCGTGACTCGGGTCGCGAACGGCCCAAAAACATTACAAAGATTGATGTAAAGGCTGAGATTTCATGGTGGGCTATAAAAAGGGTCTCAAACCAGTCTAGATTCATTGGTATTTGATCTTGGACACTTTCCAAAATCAAGTTTTCATCCCTTGTGCAAAGATACAAATCGAAAGTGTGAGATAGAGTGATTTAGTGGGAGTTCGTAGGAAGAACACAAAGATCGAAGGATCCAATCTACCCTTTCCTACGGTTTTATAATTTTTATTCAACTTCTCTTATGAATGATATGTGTTTGATGAAATTCCTAGATGATTTATTAATCATGTTTAACTAATTTTATTATATTCTGGGGTTTGGAAACAATGAGTAATTGATGTTTTAGTCTTTCTTTCAAAATGTTTTGATATGTCTTTGAACCAAGTATGATTCTTTCAATATTTATTATTATTGAGTTACATATTTGCATAATTTATAGAAAACATATTATGCTTGCTTATTCATTTTAATAAATCATAAAGTGAGAGATTTTGTTAATAGAAATTTGAATTCAAACAGTCTAATAAACAAGATCGAGAAATTTGAGATTATTAGTGATGTTTTATAAATCTTTTAAACCTCTTGGAGTTTTAATATGATTTGAAACAGAGGCATTATTTCATACTTAGAATCAATGGTTTATTTAATTTGAAAAGAGGGTTAAACAAGATTTGTGATTAATTCATATTGAATTTAACCACAAACAGATTTACTTTTGAGTATGATCCATTTGATATATTTGTATTTATGATTCATCGTTGCATAATCGATTGGAAACTATTTGTGCTAGTATAATTTTAGACCGATTCACAACCTTTATAACTACTGTCTTTCATAAATCATAATTCAAGAGATGAGTTTCAATTAGGTTTTTGAACACAAAACACTCTAATAAACAAGATCGGAAGGCTTGAGATTAGTAGTGAAGTCATATAAATTTTTAAAACTTTCTCGAGTTCTAAATATGATCTTGAGAATGCAACTCACATTTAGAATGCACGATTTGGTCAATTTGAGAGAAGGATTAAACTAAAATAGTGATTAACATATAATAAATTGAATCACAATAATACCTTACAAATTGATTGAAAAAGATATGCATTGAGAGTTCATTGTAATCCCAAACCCAGTAGTATCTCCCTTGTCATTTAAATATATCTATTCTTACTTATTATTATTATTATTATTATTATTATTATTATTATTATTATTATTATTATTATTATTATTATTATTATAGATTATTTAGCTTATCTTATGTTTGTCTTTTGTAACGATAAAACCAAAATCATCGTTTACATCAATTTAGATAATCCTAATTTATTAATAATATTACTTGTCAGTTTCTGAGATTCGGTCCATGTGGAATACAACATTTCTTAACGTATACTACATCAATGTTGTACGCTTGCGGTTGGATAAATACTCTAAATAAAGTAGCGAACAAGTTTTTGGCGCCGTCGCCGGGGACCAATTGATTAGAAATTGAGAACAATGTAATTAGTAAATTAGTTTTAACTTAAATTTGGTTACACTATTATTTTTAATTGGAGCTTATTTCATGTTGTAAAAGAAACTAAGATGGGGAAGGCATTGCCGATCTTCAAAACAAGCTCTAGAAGAAAGGACACATCTAGCGTAAAACAAGCTCTAGATGGGAGGTAAACCCTAATATAACGGAGATAGCTGTGAGACACACATTGAACCAATTAGAAGGCAATCCCTCTGAATGGGTGCCGACATCGAGTCTCTCCCCATTTAACTCGCTGAAGATTTGGTGAGTTACGCTTAAAAAAACAAAATTCCTTTTCTTTTCCAAACTTATTTTTACATAGTAGCAAATAAGTTTGGGGGAATGAAAATACGATTTACTTTGGCCATGTGTTATCATTTTTTATTATATATAGGATTGCATTAGTTGTTATTTTATTTTTATTATATTTCATTTTATTTGCACATTTAATTATTTTATTATAAATAATATGGGATCTGTGGATAACTGGATCTGAAAGACTATTTGATTCATTTGGTGAAATACGCATTTGTATGGACCTCTTTTATGAAAGAACTGATGATGTTCTAGGGATGAGTTGATTTTCAAAATATCACTTATATTATAATAAAAAAATGCATGATTGGACGTGATTGCTACACATTAACTGAAAGTTTTTGGCTTCTTTTGAAAAACGATATACCTTGTGACATTATTGTGTATGCATCTCTTTAGAAATTTCTATGGTTTCTATCTTAGTGTACAAAAGACTTGCAAATGATTTAGGCAATTCTAGAAAATCTGGTTCCGTCCATATCCAATATATTAAACTACTAAGTAAAAAATATACCTAGTCTGCTCCATTGAGCTTTATGCCCCCATTCGTTGAAAGCCACGAGCTTATCATATACTCTCGAGAAGCCTTATGTTTATTTTTTTGAGTTGAGAGCTAAGAAAAATTTCGTGGTTAAATATATTGTATTGATATAAAGAGCATGGATTTAGATTTATTTTTGAAATTTTTATCAATATAAATTTCCAAAAAAAAAAAAAAAACCCATTGACGGTAGGAATCTTTCTGTAAAACATATGTTTAAAGGCTACTTTTTTTCTTTTAGTTAGTGAATAAGGAGCAATTTCAAAAGTTTCAAGTAAATATAATAAGTTAATGGTTTTTGGGGTTGGTTGAAAGCCTACTTAAAAGTTGTAAAAAAAATCAAATAAAAAAATAATACAAAATTGGGTTTTGGCTGGGAACCTATTTTATAAAGGCTTAGTTCTACCAAACACTTTGGTTCTTGGGTTAAGGTGAAGTATACAAAGTTTCAAGATTTAGTTGTTAGGACTATTATAGTATTTTTGTACATTTGTTCGTATTTACTCACTTATCCAAATATTTCATACCTGAACAAAGAGCCTACATTACAACCTTATATAAAGACCTACTATTATTCTTGTCTTTTGTACACGCCAAGTATAGGGAGATAGATAATTTTCAAGTTTATGTTAGAGTTCATACATTGATATGATTTGAGCGTATACACATACCTTCTAATGCACTTGTGTGATTGAGCGAGATATTTTCCCAAGTCAAGATCATTGATCGAAACAAGAGGATTAAAAGTAAAAAGTGTGTAGCGATTGAATTCTTGGTTTTGTGTTTATAGATTGAAAAATAATACTTCTGAAGAGAAAACATTGTCACTATTTTTCCCATGTCCATACTTATGTTTATTTCTTATCTTTTATTTCTTCGAGGATGAACAAACCTTTAAGTATTGAAGTATTTGATAAACATGGGTTTTATGTACATATTGCGACTTATTAAATCAGGTTTCAACTATTATCTGTATGTTTTGATGTCCTTTTACTTTAGTTCATATGATTTTATCTTATTACATGTTTAGTATACATATATGTTATTTTTAGAGGATTTTAGAGCTAACTTTGATAAATTAGGCTTAAAAGATCATAAAAATTAAAAGAATGAAGATTTGGACAAAGGCTAAGAAAGAAAAGAGTCCATTGGGCTTAGTTAGGAGTAAGCCCACAAGGTCAATGAGTCAATGGGGCCCAGAAACCCAGTCACGAAACCCTTTGCAGTCGTGACTTGAATCAATACTGAGTGGCGTTCCCACAGAGACCTATCACCACCCCCTTCGCGATTGGGACTTGGTTTGATACTAGGTTCCATTTTTACGGTGACCAGTAGCGACTCGGTTCACGAGCGGCCCAAAAACGTGATAAATGTTACAAAAATGAAGTACAGGCTGAGATTCATGGTGGGCTATAGAAAGGGTCTCAAACTAGTCTACATTCATCAATCATTGATCGGGGACACTCTCCAACATCAAGTTTTCATCCCTTGAACCAAGATACAATTTGAATGTGTGAGATAGAGTGATTTAGTGGGATCTCGAAGGAGGATACGAAGATCGAAGGATCTACTCCACCATTTCCTACGATTTTATCATTTTTATTTAGCTTTTCTTATGAATAATATATGTTCGATTAAATGCCTAGATGAATGTTTAACCATGTCTAGCTAATTTTATTATATTGTAGGGTTTGGAAATAACAAGTAATTGATATATTAATCTTTCTTTCAATATGTTTTAATATTTCGTTTAGCCGAGTATGATTCTTTCAATATTTTTTTATTCTTGAATGACATATTTGTACAATTTCTTGACAACATCTTATGCTTATTCATTTTAAAAACTCATAAATTGAGAGAAGATGTTTGTTAATATAAATCTGAATTCAAACACTCTAATCAACAAGATTGAGAGATTTGAGATTTGTAGTGATGTTTTATAAGTATTTTAAACTTTTTGGCAATTTAAATATGATTTCAAACAGAGGCGTTGTTTCATACTGAACCAACAATTTATCCAACTCGAAAGAAGGATTAAACTAGAAATGTGATTAACATATATTGAATTGAATCACAGGCAATATTTGGTTGACTAAAAAGGATTTACTTGTAATTCATCATTGCATAACAGATTGTTAACCATTTGTACTTATATAGTTGTTAATCGATTGAAAACTTTTTATAACTACTAGTTTTGAAAAATCATTCGAGAGATGGGGTTTATCAGTTAGACTTTCAAAAATAAAACACTCTAATCAACAAGATTTGGAGGTTCGAGATTAATAATGAAGTCATATAAATCTTTAAAACTTCTTGAAGTTCTAAATGTGATCTTGACAATGCGTCTCACATTTAGAATCCATGGTTAAGTCAGTTCGAGAAAAGGATTAAATTAAAATGGTGATTGACTTGTATTATATTATCACAACAATACCTGATGATTGATTGAAAATGATAAAAATTGAGAGTTCACTGTAATCCCAGACCCGTAATATCCCCCTTATCATTTAAATATCTCTATTTTTTTTGTTATTGTTCTTGGTAAATGAGATTATTTAGTTTATCTTATGTTCTTCATTTGTATTGAGAAAACCAAAACCATCTTTTACATTTGTCTAGATAAAACTATTTTATTGTAATGCCCCGATTTTCATAGTAGGTGTAAAAGCGGAAGCACTAATATTTTAAAGAAAATAACTTGAGGGGCGTTACTTTATTCCAAATCATTTCTCTTTAATGAAAACAAATAATTAAAGAGTATTAATATTTAATACGAAATAAAATACTCGTTAATATAATTATTCAAACGTGTGCGAAAATACTTAAAAAGTGAACCAACTTTTCGACTAGAGTTAGAAAACAAAAATAACTTATTTTATTATCGTCACCACTACTATGCTTCTGCTCGACTTCACTTAACCTGAAAAATGTTTGATGAAAAGGGATGAGTGCACAACGATACAGTGGAGATACAGTTCATAATTAATTTTACAATATAAAATAGTATCATAGTAAAACTTGGTTAATAATTATTTTGTGCAGTACGATACGACATTTCCAAGGATCCGTAGACCTCGTACCTGTTTATGGTCAGTACGATACGACATTTCCAAGGATCCGTAGACCTCGTACCTGTTTACGGTCCCCGACCAATAATTGTTCTGTGCTTTAGCGCAACTCTATGTATACATAGTCAAACGCCCGAAGGTCATTATTGTACAATTGTCATGTAATCACAATAAACTATAACATATCGAACAATTAATATGAACTTGAATTTAAAAATATTTTGAGTTAAATATCCCCACCTTTAAAATGATGTTTATGATCTTGAAATATGTGGATGGTCGTACTTGCAAATCATAAGTCACAAAATCAATGCTCCTTCAAGTCCAATCAAAGGGCTATTTTGTAAAGTTCATGAAGTTGGAGGGGTGGAAAATAGATAATTTGAAAGGTTTGTGGGCTAGAATGGAGTTTTTTTGTAAGTTTGAGGGCTGAATTTGGTGTTTGGATAAACTGGGGGCTCAATCGAATAGGATTAAAAGTTATTGGGGCTAATTGATAATATCCAGAAAGTTGCTGGGATACAAAATCAAGTCCAGCTCTATTTTCTCAATCTCATCCGTCTCTCCTTTTTCCCAGCTTCTTCTCCATTTCTCTCCAATTGGCCAAGTACCCTCCATCGACGGGAAAACGACGACTGCGAATCGACAGAGGCAACGAGGCGACCTTGAGCGGTGGAAGCGACGATTCCAAAGGCTGTGACCGATGACCAGATTTCCTCTCCTCCTTCAACTCATCGCCAGCGAAGCTTGGGAAGGCAGCAGCGTGGCTGCGGCGGCAGCAATAAGTCTCGATAGAGGGGTAGTGGAGACAAAGATCTGACTCAAAGTCCCCTTCCTACAACCCCAACTCGGAGGCGACTCGTCAAAGAAGGGCGGAGGTAACAGAGATGGCTTTCGAGCCTTGACTTCGGGTTGTAAGTTTGGGAAAACGGTGGCAGTGGTTTTGATTCGATCCCTGATCCTCGGTTCCTGGGTCCGATTTCAAAAAACGAAGCGGCATCGACCTCGTCAGACAATGGTTTGGTGGTGAAGGTTACGATGCCACAAGGCCAACGGTGTCGGGTTCAGATATGAGTAACGGAGGCAGATAATCTCTCGGTTCTGGCTGACTGGTTTTGATTTGGTTTCGGACCCTGTTCCGACTCGATTTTCGGTAAGTCTGTTTTGAGAGGACGGATCAATGGATTAGTCAATTGTTTTTGTTATCTATTGTGCCACTTGTATTTTTGTGCTTCAAGCCAAGGCCAAGGCGGCCATGGCGGATTTTCCAATTCGTGGGTTTGAGTTTTGACTGCTGGTGGTAGAATTCTGATTCAAGGTGTATCTAAATATTATTTAGGGTTGTAATTAGATTAAATATCTAAGTTTAGATTTAGGAGTCCCAAAATCATGGGATTGTTGATCTATTTGTTTGAAAATGTAACTACAAAAGTGTAGGACTTTTGGAATGATATGGTTCACTCAAAGATGACTTGATTGGATTAATATTAAACTCAACCCATAAAATACAGACAATTTTACATGTAAAAAAAAAATCTTTGATTTATAAATAAATGCATGAAATATTACTAACTGGGTTTAAAAATTAAAATATATGCGTAATAAAATTTGGGATGTTACATTTATTAATAACATTATGTCAATTTATGACTTACTCCTTATAAAATACGACCTTACTCTTTGTATACTAAATCTATATCGTATACTTGTGGTTGGATAAAATACATTAAATAAAATAGCGAATACATTGCTGATTGGAAATGCTCTTTATACAGTTTAAAATTATTTCTTTAGTAAACATTTATGATCATCTATACGGTCAAATTGGAAAACTTGTATAGGGCCTCCAAATTTTTGGAGACATCCCGATAAAAATACACCTTATATTTCGATTTTTCATTGAAGTTTAATAGCAACACTCTTGACATGCCGGACTAACAGATTATCCGTTAGGCCAAAATTTCATACCAACCCATTATAATACAAAAATCAATACATTGTACATACCAATATATCATAAAACAAATGAACCAATATATATATATATATATATATATATATATATATATATATTGCAAATAATAATAATAATGCAATAGCAGTAATATTAATATTATATATACCACTTATAATTCTGTTATCCAACATATCCATTCAATGTCGATTTCATTTTGTATGAATTTATTATGATAAAAAAATTAGAATCATTTAAAACAATCTTTAAATATAAAGTTTGCAATAATGAATCTTGATCATTTAAAAATCAAGATCATTTAAAATTTTAGGATCACTTAAAATAATCTTGATACTAAGTTGACACTTGGAATAACTGGAACTACCTATTTTTATTTTTATTTATTTTTTAAAAAAAGATTTTTGCTGGTTCATTGGTTAGCCGGTTTTTACCGTGTCTTGTCGGGTGACACTGGGTCATTAGTCACCGGACCTAGTAAAAAACCGGACCGGGCTTGGGACCGGTTCCCAGTTAATCTGGTCGGACCGGCCGGTCCGGTTTTCAATACATTGATATCACCCATAAGAATGATGAAAATGTCATCGATGAAATTAAGTAAGGTCAAAATTCTCGATAGGTATCCGCTCAAAAAGCAAAATCGAAAATTCTTTAATTTGGCATGAATGAAATATGTCTAGAAGATATATACTTTTCTCTTAATCTACAAACTCTACAATGTGTGACTTATTATTCGAATCATAATTTAGAAGATATTATGAGTTGTGAACATGTCTCCAAAACAACGTTTACGGAATATATTTTGATGTGCTCTAGGACTAAAGAACTATGAAAATAACTTTGTTCGTGATTCCTATAGTGTGGTGTATGAGATAAACAATGTAAATATTGTTGATAGATAAAAAAAATATATGTGATTGAGCGTATAGATATTCTATATCCAAATGCAGGCAAAAGATGTTACATTAGGTTAGTCTTGAATCACGTCATCGGACCAAGTTCTTTTGAATATTTGCCGATAGTATTGATGCACATCGCTCATGTTTTAACAAGCAACACACTGTATATTGTTGGAATCTAATCCAAGTGTCTTTTTCCATGTTTAAATGAAGCTATCACTTATCAAATGTCAAATGAATTGCGGAGACTATTTGCATTTATATTGGTTATTCTACATCTTCAAATCAGAGCGGACACTTAAAAAAGAGACTTACAGAGAAGAAGAGTACAAATAACGGTATGAAGAAATCACTGAAATGAAATTGTAAGAAGACCAATGATTATGATATCAATTTGATTCCAAACGATGACAATAAGACTAATAGCAGTCTAATAAAGTAGTGTATCACGAGATCATTGAAATCAACTTACAAAAACACTTATCATACCATCAAGATAAAACAAGAAAACGATTAATGTGATTTCAATTTAAATCAAAATTGTTTAGGTTATTTATTTTTATCAGATTGGAAAAACCACTAAGTTATCATTTTATCATTAGCTGATTTTACTACCTATTGAGTTAATTGTGCATTTTTTATTTTTGAAGTCTCTCTTAATTATTTATAGTTTAATGACGAATTCATCGGAATTTATTCCCCTTTATGAAATATATTTCTCTTTTTTTTTTTTATCATAATAACTTATTATACAAATAATTAGATAAATAAGTACACTACACATGCAACACACGTATATTTTACTAGTAATATAAGAATTATGAATCACTTTGTATAAAAGGTTGCCATGCTTAAAAGATATTCAAAATATGTATCATATTATTATATGATATTATTTAAAGGTAAACACTTGTTTTAGGCCACATTAATGGGTTATTACTCGTTAGGCCATCTGACCCGATACTATAATGTATTAATTTTTGTATTGTAATTTATTGATTTTTGTACTCGAAAGTATTCTTTTTTTTTCATAAATCTCTGACCCGTGCTATGATGTATTGGTACTATGAGATATTGGTCATTGCACCATAACGTATTGGTATGAAATTTTGACCAAACGGATAATTCATTAATAGGACCTAGTAAGAGTGTTGTCCTTATTTAAATGGGTGCTTAAAATATTTATTATTGGTTAATTGTTTCAAGATATTTAACATTTTAAATGTCGAATATTATGTTTGTTTAAGAAAGAAAAAAAAGATGTTTGGAAAAGAAAAATTGGGACCAATATTTTGACTTTGAATCATGACTTTGAAAATGAAAGGCCGGCCTGTCGCTTGGTTTAATGGCCAACAGACAATACCTCAAGTAAAACCATAGAATCCTTCAAGATTTCTACATTAATAGTCGTCCATCGTGTACCGACAAATAAATTAAGGCCGCGTTAGTCGGTGTATTGTTTCCGAATAGTTGAGTGTTCACTTGAGGGGCACCGTGAGTAAATATAGCCTGACCATTAAGTTTCAGGCAAATACTTGTATTAAGTCATATTGACGGGTCATTATCCATTAGGCTATCAGACCTGATATTATAATGTATTGATTTTTATAATATGATGTATTGATTTTTATACTTGAAAGTATTCATATTTCATAAATATCCAACCCATACTATGATGTATTGATTTTTATACTATGATTCATTTGTTTTATGATATATTGGTACGTACAATGTATTGATTTTTGTATTATAATATAGGAGACTTCTACGGTGCCGTGAAGGTACCATTCCCCACTTAATCAGAACCATTAGATTAAAAGTTGGTTATGGATAATAGTAAGATCAATGAATGTAAATGTAGGGGGTGGGAGGTATGGTGCTTTCACGGCACCGTACTCATTTCCTATAATATATTGGTATGAAATTTTGGCCTAACGTATAATCTATTAGTCCGGCATGTCAAGAGTGTTGCTATTAAGCTTCAATGAAAAATCGAAACATAAGGTGTATTTTTATCGGGATGTCTCCAAAAATTTGGAAGTTTTCCAATTTGACCGTATAGATGATCATAAATGTTTACTAAAGAAATAATCTTAAACTGTATAAAGAGCATTTCCAATCAGCAATGTGTTCGCTGTTTTATTTAATGTATATTATCCAACCACAAGTATACGATGTATATTTAGTACACAAAGAGTAAGGTCGTATTTTATAAGGAGTAAGTCTCATAAATTGACATAATATTATTAATAAATGTAACATCCTAAATTTTTACTACGCATATATTTTAGTTTTTAAGCCCAGTTAGTAATATTTCATGCATTTATTTATAAATCAAAGATTTGTATTTTTACATGTAAATTTGTCTTTATTTTATGGGTTGAGTCTAATATTAATCCAATCAAGTCATCTTTGAGTGAACCATATCATTCCAAAAGTCCCACACTTTTGTAGTTACGTTTTCAAACAAATAGATCAACAATCCCATGATTTTGGGACTCCTAAACCTAAACCTATATATTTAATCTAATTACAACCCTAAACAATATTTAGATACACCTTGAATCAGATACACCTTGTTATGTCCAACCTATTATTGTTTAGATGTGCATTGTGTACTTGAACTGTTAATTCATTTTTTCTTCTTTTGTAGACTTGATATCCATCTTTACCTTGTTTTGGGCTTTTTTTCATTATGAACATGGTAATTATATTTACAATTCTCACCAATAACGCATAATTATTCTTGTTCTTATTTCCACATGGTTATTCATGGATCATATATCTTACAACTAAGTCATGTCATACATAGAATTCAAAATTATTTATAAGACTGCTAATAGTCTCATCGTCATCGTTGGGAATCAAATTGATATCATATTCATTGGTCTTTTTGTTATTTTATTTCAATGATTTATTCGTATCCTTATTTGTACTATTCTCTCTAAAATAGTTGACGGAGTTAATTTCATTGCTTAAAATCACATTTACATCATCTTTCATGTTCTTCTTTTTGTGTCGGTTCTGGTTTGAAAATGTAGAATGGCCAATATGGTTGCAAATAGTTTGCGCAATTCATTTGTCATTTGACAATTTATATCTTCATTTAATCAATTAAAAAAACTTGGATTAGGTTCCAACAATTAATCCTCATTAGTGAGTTACTTGTTAAAACATGAACGATGTACATCATATACTATCAGCAAATCTTCAAAAGAACTTGGCCCCATGCTGCAATATAAGAGTAACCTCTCTTAATATATTTTGCCTTCATTTGGATTTACAATATTTATGTGCTCAATCACATCTATTTTTTTTTCTTTATTTATTTCCAACATTTACCTTATTCATCTCATACACCATACTTTAGAAATTCTCGACAAAGATATTTCTTGCTTCTTCAATCCTAGAGTACCTAGGGAAATATTTCGTAAGCATTGTTTTTGATACATGATCACAACTCAAAATCTTTTTTAGATTTTGACTTGCACAATAAGTCACACATGTATTGCTGACTTTTTATATGAAGCAGTAAGTTTATAACTTATAGATAAATTTCATTCATGCCAAAATCAAAATTTCTCAATGTTGCTTCTTGATCGGATACCTATCAAGAATCTTGATATTGCTTAATTTCATTGATCAACTTTTAAGATATATTTATATAAATAATCCATTGTTGTTAATCCTTAATATACCTCAATATTTATGTGGCGGTTATGTCTGATAAGAGATATGTTGTAAGGTGCCACCCACTTATTGGTTAAATGTGCATAATGTACTTGAACTGTCAATCCAAATCCTTTTCTTTTGTAGACTGAATATCCATCTTTACCTTGTATTGTGTTTTTTCATTATGAAGATGGGTATTGATATTTACATCTCTCACCAATAATGCAGAATTATTATTATTCGTATTTCCATATGGTTCATGCATCATATGTCTTACAACTAAGTCAAAGAGTTTAAGATTCTTTTTCTACTCATGAAACTCAACATAAACATATATATCAAATCAACGTGGAGTCATAATTTCATTCTCAGACTTCTAAATTAACAGCATATGAGCATGTGGAAATCTCTTTTTATTAAATTCAATTGTGTGAGTATGCTTCGTGTGATTTTTTGCTCAAAATACTTTTGAGGTCAAATATGATCTTGAGCTTGTTGCCCATCATAAAGTTCTCTTGTGTATCTTTCCATTATAGATTATAGTTCATTGTAATAAATAAACCTGCTTTTCTAAATCATTGTACCAATACCAAAGACACAAGATATTTACGCCGCATATCTTTTGGGCATCAAATAAATGATGCGATGACATCAATTATTCTACTAATTTCATGTTATTTTGTTTCTCATTTCATGACACTAACCATAATTCCTTGGCATTACTCGAATCTCGTGTTTGATTAACTTTGGCAGTAGTAGCCCAATCTTGTTTTCCCAATCTTATGCTCATATATATCAACAACATGCTGTTGCAATAACCTTCCAGTAAGAAAAATTGTTATGTATTTTCTAAGACTTCTAGCTTCTAGTCTATAACATTTATATTTTATTATATATTTTATGCGTGATACTTTATTATTGCTTTCTTTGTCAACACCTGCCAATACAAATAAAAAAAATTAAAAAAAATTAAAAAGTATAAGAAAAAATGTTAAAAATATATGTAGATCAATTTATGGAATTCAAATTGATTTCAATAGACTATAAATTCAAATTATTTTAAATCTCCAATTTCATTGTAATTCATCGTCTATATATATGTCATAGACAACTATATTAATATTCAATAAAAATATTTCAGTTTTTTTTCATAAGAGTTATTTGTATATAATGAGAATAAGAGAGTTAATAACAACTTTTTAATGATTGTTTATTTAAAGATTTAGGAAATATGCTTGAGATATTTCAAGTTCACTGAAAATCAAATTATCAAGTGTGGTCGATTACTAACTTCAAAACACAATGACAAATTTGAAGAGATATCATCAATAACTGCATTATTACCTAAAAATATAAATTAACAGGTAGTTTAAAAGATTAATGTTTCAACATTATTTCAAAATTTGATATACATATACATATGAAAAACATACTTTATTATTATTATTATATTGGGTAATATAAAATAACTCTTATGAATAAGTAATTATATATGTCGGACTCTGGTACTCAAATCTTATAGCACCACAATGGATTAAATTAGACATTTTTAAACTCATGTATCTCCAGATATATAGGCTAGTTTAAAACTGAGACTAGAATAAATGAATACCAAATAATTTGAATTAGAGAACAGTATGATTTAATGTTACATTTAACGAATATTAATACCACGATCCTTCTAATTTAAATGTAGCTTGATCTTTAGGAAGACATGCAACACATGAATGTATATTCTCTTTCGGTACATCTTTGCTTTGTCAATATACTCCTAGTTCTAAGTAGTATTTAGATTACTATATTTTCTTTTCATCTTATCACAATTTCACTGGTGATATACATCATTGCACAAATATATAGTTGTTAAAGGAAGCTTTAAAAGTTTAAACACTAAAATAAAATGACAAACTCCAATCGATAATGCTGATGTGGTGCGATCTTCAAAGCATTGTAGAATTTGAAGTTGTACTCTAAAAAAAAAAAGTTAATCCATGCGTTTTGAAATGACCTAAATTACAACAAAGGTTTAAAATCACGTGATACGCAAGAATAATAGGGGTTGAAGAAACCACACTATTTAAAGGTGTCTCTACGATTGGAAGATGGTTTTCTACAATTTTAAAATATAATTCTATTACATGATTTCCTTTTTTATGACTATATTTAATTTTGTTGTAATTTGTTGAGTTGGGAACTAAGTAAAAATGTCTAAATAATTAATTGAAGTTTACAAAAAAAAAAAAAAAACCACATTTGTTCATAAAAAATTTATGATTAAAGAAAATTAATGAAAGAGCATATTTGCAAAAAATATCGTAATAGTCTGATACCCAATCATCAGGATTAACTTCATAAAACTTTTATTTATTTAAGAAAAATTAATTAAGTTCAATAGTTTTCAATATTTTTTTCTGCATCACACTGTTCATTTCCCCCCTTTTTATTCTGTTTCATTTTGATGTCTATTTCATATAGCTTTGAAATGAAGATTACAATTTCTCACTATCTTTTAAAAGTAAGAATTTTAGGATTCTCATTACTTTTTTCGTGTACCACTTTGTTTTTTCTTGAGTTTGATTGTATACGCGATACCAATATGTCTCGAATGTCATCACATGTAATAAAAAACTATTTAACATGAAAAAAAGAAAGAAAACTGTAGACGATACTCATTGGTAAAGATTGATAATAAATGAATAATTCTTCTAAAATTAAACAATATTATATCACTTCAAAATTCAGAAATAAATATAAAGTGAACGTGTTGCTAATACAAAACTGCATGATGATGCAAGAAAAAAAAATTAAAAATGTTGAACATGATTAAGATCATCTCCAATGCTAGCCTTTTGACGGTAATTTTTAACACATGTTTGTAAAATTAGAAGGTCTATGGTTTTAAGAATAATTCTCAAATTCACGATATTGTTAGTCAATGTTTAACAATACTGGTTGGCAACATCGACCGGAGTAAAATATAAAATATGCAGCGGAATAAAACGATAAGAACACGATTGAACAAATTCAGTTCACAAGTAAATACTTGTGAACTTGGGTGTACAAACCCGAAAACTATATTACTTTCTTGTTCACGTTCAATACAAAAATATAAAATAATATATGAAAACTAAATATCAATAAACTTGATACTAAATACTTGTTGCCGGAATGACAAGTTCTTCTCCGTTGGTCACGCAACTTCGAAGAGCTTGTTAATCTCGATCAATGGCTCCAAGTAGTTCTTCATGTTTTTCCTTGCTTTGCTCATCGTGCGTTCCTTGTGTCGTGCGTCTTCCTTGAATTTCCTGTGCTTAAAAACCGTGAATCCAAGCTTTAGGAATCCTTATCTTAAATAGACAAACATAAATTCCTAAACTTGGTAAATTCCTAAAATACACCCTAAACACAATCTAGGAAACTAATAAAGTCTTAAACATAAACTAGGAAACACAATATATTCCTAAATCTAGTTTTCATTGCCAAGAATTAATTCCTCAACAATCTCCCCCTTTTGCCTTTCTAGACAAAACACTACGACGCAAACAAAAATAAAAATAAAATACTAACTCCCCCTACGTTAGAAAACTCCCCCTAAACAAAACACCCAATGTTGTTAAAATTCAAACCAACATTACAAACCAACATTGTTCAAAAACTTATCAAGACAAACTAACAAGGAACTTATTGACCTCGAACCCTCTTCGAACAACGAGGGGATGTCGAAGTTCCTTCACCACTCTCTTTCCTCTTCCTCTTCTGCATTCGCATCATCCTCCTCAAAGCCTTATCGCGAGCGCAAACTCGCTTCCTCCTTCTTTCTTGAGCAAGGCTCGCCAAGGCTTCGGCAGCAACAGCATCTTCAGCATCATCTTTAGCAGCAGCGTCAACATTCTCAGCATTGGCAGCAGCAATATCTTCTCCAGCAACATCTTCTCCCCCTATGTCCGCGTCACCATCTCCTTCTCCCCCTTTTTGTCCAGAAAGGGAAAGGGCCTCCAAAAGCGAGGCACGAAGCGCCTGTAGCTGAGTAATCTGCAAGTCAACGGAAGCCACATGCGCACGAAGGAGTTGCGCAGAAATCTGGACCATGTTGGGATCAACCCTCCCAACATCACTAGCAACATCAGCCTGGAAAGGAGCCTGACAAGGCAAATCAATAACCCTAGCACCTGTAGTATGCTGGCCCCGAAAAGCAAACCAATCCGCCTCACCAGTGAGGACATCATTCGGAAGAAGGGACAATCCTTGCTTCTCCAACAGGCTGAAAATCAAAGAGGGAAAACACAACGAGGCGGCAGACCTTGATGTGACAAACTTAGTAACAATATCAAAAACATGTTGCCCGAAACTGAACTTAATACCCTTGCCAAGCCTGTACAAAAATTGGGCTTGTGGCCGAGTAACACACGTAGTGTTCTTGGAAGGGACCTAGTTGCAAATAGCCACATTGTGCATAATAGAATAAAGAGATGAAAGCCTAGTACTCGGCAACTGCTCAAACCAAGAATGCACCATACCACCAGAAATAAAAGAAACAACTTCATCTATATCATCCACAGTAGAATCACCCCGATGCGGTTCAGTTCCAAATAATTCATCAATTAAATCAGGGGTGAAAGCAAACACTCTACCACGCATAAACACTTTTCCATAGTTCACAGAGCTCACATCGACAATAGAAGACAATAAATTCGCATAAAACTCAAGAACTATATCCCAGACAAACGGCACGGTAGTAGAAACTGTGGAATACATACCTTTAAACTGGAGGTAGGTAATCAAGTTGTGGCGCTCAAACAGTTCAACTGGAACTCTACGCTCAGCAATCATGTGGCGAGTTTGATAAGTAGCAAACAACTCGGCAGCCTCAGCAGTTAAAGATTTCTCTGAAAATGGCACCATATCTTCAAGCTCGGGTGTCGGAGTATTAGTACCCTTGGAGGACTGAGAGTGATCACAGGCAGCTGAAGAGGACTGCGTGGGAGTATGAGATGGAATGGGAACAGAGGCAGTGCGGGAGGACGAGACAGTCGGGGAACTACGCGATGTTGGTAAAGAGGTACCAACAGGACTAGCAACATTGTCCTTCGCAGCAGCCTTCTTTTTCTTCCTATCCTTCTTGCAAGAAGTAAGGATATCTCTCAGTGGTATATCTGGTGAGGAATCAGGGGAATGCTCAAATAAACCTGTATCAAACTCAGGTTGATCGTCATGAACTGGAGATGGGGGGTGGATCATCGGTAGGTGGTTTGGCTGAGCTGGTCACCTCGCCGGTGATAAAATCCAACACGGTGTAGGGAGGGGAGGAATACTCATTCGCAGAGGACTTAGGCGAGACCTTGACCTTTGGCTAACCTGATCTCCTGTCGGCCTTACTCACAAGTTGTTTTCGGCGAGTAAACTTCTTCGCCGGCAGAATCGGGGCAGATGAGGGCGGCGGCTCGAACCCCTCAACCGGAGCAGCAGACACAAAGTCTTCATCATCAGGGTCGGACATCATGGTGACATCCTCCTTGAGGTTCATATGTTCGATAGGCACGGTGCGGCGCGGCCCTGCCTTGCTTTTCGGAACAGCGGGCGGCACAACGCCGGGCGGAATGTTGTGCAAGTGCCTAGACCTCTTCAGAGTAGGATTCCCCATGCGTCCAAAAGTTTCAGCCACAAATGCCAAATCTAGGGGTTATTAACGTCAATTTCGTTCCCGGGCTGTCCTGGGAACACTTGTGCCTCCGGCGTGGCGTCAATAGGTGACGGAACTGGAATGACAGTGCGAGAATCGAGCGTCGGCGATGGAGGTGGCGATGTTGATAGTGGTGGGTTTGAAGAACTACCACCACCGATTTCCTCCCGAATATCAAGACCACCAACACAGGGATAGGGTGCCGGAACCTGTTCGCCGGAGCGACGAACGTCTTCTGGCAATTCAGGAACAGACGAGGACGGCGGCGGTGAGCTTGTCATCCTGCAATTTCTCAAAAGTACACAAGAATATTGAGATATTTGGAGAGAGATTAGGAGAATAGAGACTTCAATTTGCTGAAGGCTTTGGAATTGTGATCAAACGGTAAAAAAAAAATTCAGGGTTTTATGCCCAAAAAGTGACCGTTGTAACAAGAGAGAGAAAATAAAAATAAAAGGAAAAGATCCCTAAAATACTACAACCGACGGATTTTTGGTGTCAAAACACGATTTTTATTTCCATGTAAAACGCGCCACTCTCCTAAGATAAGGCTACATGATCACATTACCATATCATTATCTCATCCCATGATTTATCCCTTTTAGATTAAAACAAAAATAAAATTGCACAACTTAATTCTACAAAATCGGCTGAAAAACAAAGCTGAATTATTGAACCATCAGCACAGTTGTACCTATATTGTGCAATGCAAATCATCACTCACCAAATCTACCTCGTTATTACCTGTCCAGCCGTTCGATTTTAACCCCACTGAAACACTTAGTTAGCTCAATTCAAAATAAAATTAAGAGATTTCAAGCAAGACAAAAATACAAGAAACAAAACGCACAGCAAGATGACATCGTCACAAAGTATGAATGTCCTACGGGATGCCTAAGATTCATGACCTAAAAGATTATACAAAAACATATTCAAATTTCAGTGACTTGATCCAATGTTGCTTCTTATTACTAACAACATTACGAACCAACATTGCCGTAGGTGAAGTCAATGGAAACTTACTCCTTAACCCAAGTTAATGACTACGTCAAGATCTCTCAAGAAAGGAATTTTTAAAGATTAGAGCATTTTGAGTCCAGATTTTCTTCATCCTTGAAGGGATTTAAATCTTTTAATCTTCAGCAATTGCTGTTAAACACCTCTTGTTTTCGGACCTGGGAGAAAGCCAGTTTCTGCGGAAAAGTCCCACAATCACCCAATTGAAGAGGTTGGTTCTTTTTGTCATCACTTTTATTGCAACACAGGACCTTATTGCACTTTCAATCAAACTCAATGCATTATAATAATATTATCCACATAAATTTGGACGATTAAGATGTGCTTATTGGATTTAAGAAGGAATAAAATTTTATTAACTTCCCCTCGTCTAAAGTTCAAATAAATCAAATGTTGAGTTTGCCTTCCATACCAAGCTCTTGGAGCTTGTTTTAAACCATAAAGAGACTTTTTTAGTTTTAAAACAAAATTTGGTTTTTGAGGATCCACAAATCCTTTAGGCTGCTCAACATACACTTCTTCACTCAAGACTCCATTTAAAAAAGCACTCTTAATGTCCATTTGATGCAATGAAATCTTCATATAACATGCAACAGAAAGCAAAAGCCTTACCGACTCAATGCGGGCAACAGGGGCTAAAGTTTCATCAAAATCAATTCCTTCAATTTGCGTATACCCTTGTGCAACAAGTCGTGTTTTTTTCCTCACAATGTTCCCAGCCTCATCAGTCTTGTTCTTGAATATCCACTTTGTTCCCGTTACATGGGAAGTTTCTGGTCGTGGCACCAAATCCCAAACATCATTTTTGACGAACTGGTCCAGCTACTCTTGCATTGCCCGAATCCAGAACTCATCCTTGAGTGCATCATCCACTCTCCTAGGCTTTATTTTAGAAAGATACAAAGACTCACGAATCTTAGAACAATTAGTAAACAGACATACATACCTGACCATCTCTTTGAAATTAATCTGTCTCCGTCTTGTACTCCTTTCGTCTAAATCACCGATAATTTGGGAAATGGGATGGTTTTTCTGGATTCTGGATGGAATATCCCTCTGATGAAGATCAATGGGATCAGCTGGATCTTCTTCTTCTGAATCAGAATCAGAATCTGCGACTTGGCGCGATGTTGGTACTGATGTTGGTATCCTAGTATCAACATTGTTATCAACATCACTCACATCTCTGAGTTCAGCACCTGGATCTTTGTTCTCAATACCTGCACTATCATCTGAAGAAGGAGTGACAATTTCTTGAGGATTTTGATCATAAACCAGATCATTATCCTCAGCAGGCTTGACTCCACTCGTTAGATCATCAAACTTGACATTTACTGACTCAAACATGCTTTGAGTTCTAAGGTTAAACAACCTATATGCATGACTATTTTGGAAATAACCCATGAAAATGCACTTATCACTTTTTGAGTCAAGTTTAGCAAGATGATTTCTATCGTTAAGCACATAGCAAATACATCCAAAAATATGAAAATAACTCAAGTTCGATTTCTTCCCAATCAATAATTCGTAGGGAGTTGCACATGAACCTGGTCTAAAATAAGCCCTATTTGTGATATGACATGCAGTGTTCATTGCTTCAGCCCAACAACGTTTAGCTATCCCATTAGAAATGAGCATAGTTCTAGTCATCTCCGCTAGGGTTCTATTCTTACGTTCAGCAATGCCATTTTTTTGAGGGGTAATTGGAGAAGAAAACTCATGACTAATACCCTCAGAAGTGCAGTACTTTGAAAAAGATGCATTTTCAAATTCCTTTCCGTGATCAGTTCTAATCCTACCAAATTTCACATTAAACCTTACACACAGCTTCTTTGCAAGTTTTTTGAAAGCCTCAAAGGTTTCAGGTTTTTCTTTTAGAAATTCTACCTAAGTAAACCTAGAAAAATCATCAACAATAACGAATACATACCTCTTACCACCAAGGCTCTCAACCTCAAGTGGTCCCATGAGATCCATGTGAAGAAATTCAAAGCAAAATGATGTAGTGAGACTTTGTTGGACTGGATGTGGCACCCTGACCTGTTTTCCTTTCTGGCACGCCTCGCACATCGGAATGATTTTGGTGTTGAGCTTAGGCAGTCCACTCACAGCTTCTTCCTTGACCAACCTGTCCATCATCTTGTAGTTGACATGTCCAAGCTTTTGATGTCACAACTCCGCATCACTCAATTGGGACAGTCTGCAAAAAGCATCACTTTGAATTTGGTAGCAATTATCTGAGGTTCTTTTGCCCTTGAGAATGCATTGTACATTCTCCTCATAGACTTCACATTCTTCACGATTGAATTTGACGCTAAAACCTCTGTCGCACAATTGACTTATGCTGATCAAATTTGCAGTAAGTCCTTCTACTAGCTGCATATTTTCCAGTGTTACAACTCCAGGAACATGGAGAGTCCCTTGGCCAATGATTTGGCCGTTTGCGCCTCCTCCATACTTCACTTTTCCACCTTTAAATCTGACAATGTTGGAAAGTAATTCTTCTGAGCCTGTCATATGCTTCGAGCATCCACTATCAAAATACCAGGCTCCAGGGACATGAGACTTCAGGGAGGTATGGATCATATTACACTTGATGCTGTTTTTATTGACCCACACTTGTTTGAACCTGATGTTGGTATTGATGTTGGTAGTGTGGTTACCAATATGGGATTTATCTGCCACACTGGTTCTCTTAAAGTGTCTTTTCTCTCCAATGATTTTCCAGCAAAAAGGCCTGATGTGCCCTGGTTCTCCACAATAATGGCACACGTACTGTCTTCTTCTCTTTTTGTGATGTTTGGAAGATTTCTGTTCTTGACTTGGAACATTCATTGGCTGAATCGGCTTGAAACCTATTCCATGCTTTGAGGACTCTGGAAAGCTAATCTCCAATATTTCACCCAACTTCGCCTTACCTTTATTCAGATTTAAAATGGTTCCTCGAACAGTGGTCAGTTCATTTTTCATCTTTTCCAGCTCAGCGTCCTTCTTGGTGAGAGATGTTTCCAATCAGACAATAATTTCAAGCTGATCTTCCTTTTCTTTGGTTAGCTTCTCTACTTCTTTTTCGAGCTCTTTGGCCTTGAGTACCTGTTTACTCCAACTGACAAACAATTTCTGGTGGTCAACACTTAGCTGCTCGTATTCCTCATAATAATCAGTGGTCTCGGCATTCAGGCACACGATGTTGTCTGCAAGCAAACCAACATGGACATCGTCGTCCCACACAACATGGGAGAATAAAGCTGGAACAGGATCAGTTGACTCAGAATCATTAACATCTTCGGTGAAATCAGTAGCGACCATGCTTTTCTTTCTAAGAGTGTTAGGACACTCGTTCTTGTAATGTCCCCAACCTTTGCATTCGTGGCATTGAATTTCGTTGAGTGGTTTTGTTGAACTAGACACATTGGGAATTGAAGTTGTGGACTGAGATCGGGGAAGAGTACGTCCAGTAAACTTTGGAGTAGATGTGTATGGCCTGTTCCTTGGATTTGAGCTTCCAAAATTGTTCTTTTTCTTCAAGAAATTGTTGAAGCGTTGAGTCACAAAGGCCAGTTCATCTTCTCCGAGAGTAGTTGACTCCATCCTTTTAATAATCCCATTAAAATTGAACTCTTCGTCATCTTCATCATCGAATGCAATTAAATCGGAAGAAAAAGCAACATTCTTCTCTTTCAAGCTAGAGCTAACGTGTTCCATCTCATATTGCTTGAGGTTTCCAACTAAGGTGTTGAAATCGATGTTATCAACATCTTTGGATTGTTCTATGGCCACCACCTTCATGCTATATTTCTTAGAAATGGATCTCAGCAATTTTCCTACAAGACGGGAATTAGTTATGGCCTCACCAAGCTCTCTGCACTCTTCTGTTATTTCTGACAATCTTACGGAATAGTCCATGATTGACTCTTTCTCATCCATTCTCATAGCCTCGAAGGTGGATATGAGCATTCTTAATCTGGATTTTCTCACGCTTGCAGTTCCTTCACACACCCTTTGGAGTGCGTCCCATGCATCCTTTGCTGACTCGCAATTCTTGATGATGCGGTAGTAGCTAGCATCTACATAGCCACACAAGGTGTTGATGCATTTGGAGTTCCAATTTACAGCAGTTGCTTCATCAACAGTCTAGTCTTCCTCCTTTTTGGGGATGGTATCGCCCTCACCATCTGTGACACGTGGTTTTTCCCATCCAATGAGGACAGTTTTCCAAACACGCTCGTCGATGCTTTTCAAATGCCATCTCATTCTCTGTTTCCAGAGAGAATAATTCTCACCATTAAGGATTGGAGGCCTCGTGTTGCCTTGAGCGTCCATAGCACCTAAAAAATAAGGATCAATACTTAAGAGGTTAAGTAACCCGCTCTAGATGTCAATTGTAAAATTAGAAGGTCTACGATTTTAAGAATAATTCTCAGATTCACGATGTTGTTAGTCAATGTTTAACAACACTGGTTAGCAACATCGACCAGAGTAAAATATAAAATATGCAGCGGAATAAAATGATAAGAACACGATTGAACAAATTCAGTTCACAAGTAAATACTTGTGAACTTGGATGTACAAACCCGAAAACTATATTACTTTCTTGTTCACGTTCAATACAAAAATATAAAGTAATATATAAAACTAAATATCAATAAACTTGATACTAAATACTTATTGCCGGAATGGCAATTTATTCTCCGTTGGTCACGCAACTTCGAAGAGCTTGTTAATCTCGATCAATGTCTCCAAGTAGTTCTTCGTGTTCTTCCTTTCTTTGCTCGTCGTGCGTTCCTTGTGTCGTGCGTCTTCCTTGAATTTCCCGTGCATAAAAACCTTGAATCCAAGCTTTAGGAATCCTTGTCTTAAATAGACATACATAAATTCCTAAACTTGGTAAATTCCTAAAACACATCCTAAACACAATCTAGAAAACTAATAAAGTCTTAAACATAAACTTGGAAACACATTATATTCCTAAATCTAGTTTCCTAACATATTTTGTGCCCAAGAAAGGCAAATAACAAAATAGGAATTGTTGCCAAGAATTAATTCCTCAACAATGTTAATCAATTAATATAATGTCTATCCATATAAGATGAATGTTAAAAGAAAAGTTTTTGGTTTCAAAAGTTATCTCCTATGCATAAAGTCAACATTAATAAATTAATTTAGGCAAAGACTTGGGTGAGTCCAGATTAACGGGTCTCTCCCATTAGGCCAACCCATACCCGCCCTAATGGCATTATTGTAATTTGAACAAGTATATCAAATATCAGGACAAAAAATGCAAGCAAACATTCTGCCTTTTTCTCCTCACCACACCGACCGTTTTTTTCCCCTTTCTCCCAAACCCTACACTGCCGATTTTCAACTCGCCCTCTCGCCACCCATTTTCCTTATTCACCATCACCATACGAGTCTATCAGCGACCTTCTCCATCGAACGGTCGTCCGTGTTTCAGTTTTTTCACTAGAGCACCTGGCGAGTTGCCCGTTCAAGATCGCGATCGTTTCTCAGATTTTCACTGAGCACCATGCTTGTCCATTCTCAGTGACTTTATCAAATGTGAATTTCTTTCTATTTTAAGATTTCAGTTTTGAAATTAGTATTTCCTGCATTTTAGGGTTTGAATTTGTCGCAATTATTTTGATTTAGGGTTTCAGACGGATTTTGGTATATAATTTCATATCTGATGTTTTTGTTGTCTGAATGGGTATCGTGAATGGAGGGTTTTTAAGTTTCCTATATAATGCTTTCCTGTATGATATGTGGTGATATGCTAGACACATGTGTATAATTGTTTGAATGGTGATATATGTTATGTTCTGCATTGTTTCTATGAATGCTAATGAAATTTATATGATTATATTTTACATTTCCTGTTTCTTATGTTGAATATTGGTTTTTTGCAGTCTGCTGAAGACAATGCGTACTAAAGAGCAAGCAAAAAAAAGTCAACAAGAGCCGATAAAGGAGAACAAGGATCCTGGAAAGAAGAAGAATGGTTCTGGGAAGAAGAAGAAAGCTCGAGTCAAAATTAAGAAGAAGGAAGCTGCAGGCCGCCTGATTACGGAGGAGAAAGATCCATCCCCTATTATGGAGAACGAATCCGCATACCCGATTATGGGGAAGGAAGATCCAGCTCCGATTACGGAGAATGAATCTCCAGTCCCGATTAAATTCAAGAAAGCTGTTGGAATGAAGAGGAAGAAAAGGTCAGGAAAGGAGAAGGAAGCTGCAGTCCCGATTGTGGAGAAGGAAGCTCCAGCCTCGATTTTGGAGAATGAAGCTCTAGCCCTGATTACAGAGAACGAAGCTCCAGCCCCCCCGATTAAGGAAAAGAAAGCTTCTGGAATGAAGAGGAAGAAAGAAGAAAATAAAACAACAGAAAAGAAGAAAGGAATGTGAGTTTTAGCTACAATTGATATGGTCTTTGAAGTATTGTGTTTATGGTCTTTGAAGTATTATGTTTACTACTATGCAGTATTGGTTTATGGTCTTTGAAGTATTGTGTTTTCTACTATGCAGTACTGGTTTATGGTCTTTGAAGTATTGTGTTTTCTACTATGAAGTATTGGTTTATGGTCTTTGAAGTATTTTGTTTTCTACTATGCAGTATTGGTTTATGGTCTTTGAAGTATTGTGTTTTCTACTATGAAGTATTGGTTTATGATCTTTTGAAGTATTATTTTTCTTATATCTTCTTATTTTTGCAGGCGATATGATCCTGAATTTGTCATTCATTGTAAACCTAACGGCATTTGTAAAGTTATTTCGGGTTTGACTCCTGCACAAATGAAAGTCGTGCAAGACATTGGGTTTGGAGGGATGTTGAGTGTTGCAGGGATTGATGTCACTAAAAAGGGACTTATACAGTGGCTAGTACATAGATTTAATGGGTGTAGTCAGATATTAAATATTGACGAGAAAAATAGTTTTGTTGTCACATCAGATGATATATATGACGTGTTTATGTTGCCAAAAGGAGGTTTGGATGTAGTTAGGAATGATGTGAAGAAATGTATGCCCGATAGTACGGGCTTATTGGTTGAGTGGGAAATGAAGTATGGGGTTACCAACAATGTGAATCTGAAGTTTTTGAAAGATGTGATTCAGGGGAAGTTTAGAGATGTGGGGTGTGCCGACTTTCAAAGACTGTTTATCCTTTATAGCGTTTCTTCTTTTTTGGCCCCAATCTCAGGTCGAAGGGTGGATTGGGGGATTCTCTAGTGTATTAGGGATGTTGAAAGGATTTCTTCATACAACTGGTGTTCGTATATTCTTGATCGTCTTTGCAAAGGGGTTGATACCTTCCGCAAGCACCCGCAATTAAAGAATGTCAGTGGTTGTGTACTCGTGCTCCAGATTCTTTACTTTCACAGGCTTAAATGGAAGGGACGTGCTGAATCAACCTCATTACCGTTGATTCAGCATTGGACGACAGATAAGTTTAAGCAAAGAATGCGTGAAGAGCTTTCTGTTGGAGGTTGGGGGCAGGGTGAACGGATTCTGAGCATGTATCTAATTTCATCAAAGATAGTAACGAATATAGTACAGAAAAGGTCAGAAGTTGAAGCTGAGAAAGCTTCTGGAACAAACGAACAAGTTTTGGTGGTTAATGAAAGAGTTGGGATAGCGGAAAAAAGATTTCAAGGAGTGGTCGATGGGTGTGAAAAAGAAGGGCTTGATAAACCAACAAGATTTATCAAATTTGAGTTGCCAAGTGATGAATGGACGATGAGGAAATTCAGAGAATAGCACAAGATGTAAGTTCTTTTAATTATTAGTTTTTGTACTTCAATTTTTTTTAAATATATTGCAGATATATTTTGTGTTTAACTATATTGTCTGCCTTGTAGGAAACTCATGAAGTAATTCTCTTTCTGAAGAGAGACATGAGTACTGTCAGCCATGTTCATCGGAAATGATTGTTGAAGTTGACACAGAATGCTCAAGAAAAGAATTGTTCAGACTCTATCCCCGATATTTCTGAAAGTCAAAAGTTTTGGTCAAATGAACAAGTGCAACAAATATTTGATCAAATCGTGGCAAATCATATTCGGATGCAAAAATTGACAAGTACGCCTATGCCTAGCTTTGAGCTATTAACGCCTGAAGATAATCTTGCTGCCGATGTTGATATGAATGCAGCAGTTGCAGAAATGTTGAGAAGTGATCAAGAAAAAGCTGACATTCCAGGTGAAGTCTTTTCTAACAACATTTCTTTTTTACAAGTATTAGTTTATGGTCTTTGAAGTATTGTGTTTTCTATTATGCAGTATTGGTTTATGGTCTTTTGAAGTATTGTGTTTTCTACTATGAAGTATTGGTTTATGGTCTTTGAAGTATTATGTTTTCTACTATAAGTATAGTGTTTTTGATGATATTTTTTAATCAGATGATTATTGGCATATAAAAGAAGACAGTGACTTTCATTGCATATTTATGAGGAAGAACAACAAGTTTTTTACCAACATGAGTAGGAAGGAAAAAGATGTTGTTGACTACTGCTTTTATCCACAAAATATACATGTGAAAAAATAAGTAAGCAATTTTTTGGGTGATTAAACAAATAACTCAAAATGTGATGTTTTTCTTAAATTCTCATTTCTATTAATTATTTTTACAGGCCAGGAACAAATGTTTTTGCACATCGCGGTGAATACTACATTTCTGTTGAATCTATAGCAACGTTAAATGATGGTCGATTTGTGAGCACTGCTATAATTGACGCATGGGCATTGATGCTGAATAAACATGGAGTAAAGAACTGCGAAAAATGTTTCTACATGCACACTCAACATTCTGTAAGTTTTATTAAGTAGCATTGTATTCTGTAAGTCTATATGCATGTATTATTTTTAATATTTTTATTAATTAGTTGTATCTAGAAAAGGTGGCCAGTGGCGTTCAGGGAGACATAGATTTTGCTGCAAAAGTAAGGGGTTGTTTGGGAAAATTGGGTGAACACAATGGGTGAATCAATAAATTTGAGTTCATATGATTTCGTAAGTAAAAATTATGAATTCTTTTTATTTTTCTGAACTTATTTTTTATTTACGTGCTGAAAATGTTGAGTTCTACCAGATTTTTGTTCCCATTTGGGTTGCGGAGCATTTTTTTTTTCTGTTGTAATCAATTTTGTTGAAGAAAAAGTTCAATATCTGGATAATATGCAGATTCCAAAGCCAAAATTTCATATTATGAGAATTTCCAGAATTCTGTGGTAAGTCACATAGATCTTTCTCTCTTCTTTTTTTTTTTTTTGAAATTCCAGAAATGCATATGTTTTTAACACACTGACACTATGATTTAGTTTTTTTTAATTATTATTTTACAGAAAAGACAAAAGGCTATTTTCATAAGAGAGAAAAAACATCCGAAAGCAGATGATATTGAGCAATTTGTCATTGAAGATGTTAAGATTGCGTGGAAGGGACTTGGTGGGAGCCATGGGGACTGTGAGATTTTCCTTATGAATCATATGAAAAATCTTAGGGGACTCCCATACGAAAATGCAAGCCTGAAAACGGTATGTATTTTTATTATAAATGAATTTTTATTCTTTGATTTGATAGTGTACCTAAATCTTTTTTTATATGTTTATGTGGTTGTAGCGTGGTGGAAGACGCATATTGGAGGACAAGTATTGTGCAACAATTCTTTTGAGCAATGTCAACGATATGAAGAAACAATTGGAGAAAGATGTCATTGAATTTCCAACTTCCAAGCAGGGAACAAAGAAATGATGTCCAAGTCTTTTCAAGATGGCAATGGGTGAATTTATATAGAAGGAATGTTTATATTTTAATTAATATGTATCTGCTTTCTGTTAAGAAGTATCTGAGTTGTTACTCAGACGTACTAGTATTTGTTTGAACTTGGTTATCCTTAGACTCTTAGTTATTTTTTACTGCTATGCCGATGGAGTTGCTAATGGTGCTTTTTTGTTGAACTATTGTACCCTTTCCTTTTTGTGGAGATTTTTGAAGTATGCACAAGTAGTAAAATTTTCTCCAAAAGAAAGTTATATGTACTGGTTTTTTTATAATAAGGTATTGTTTTGTTTTGATAAAAAGTATTGGTGTTTCAAAAATGAAAAGTATATTTTTGTTTGTCAAATATGAAATCACAAAAGTTTTGAACTGTGATTGTTCATCAAATTAGGACATTTTTTTCGTCCCCATTTGTTGTAAATCCATGACAAAATATTATGTATTGGTTTTTGTAAAACGGTGTATTGGTTTACGTGTTATGATATATTATTTTTTTGTAATGAATGTACAGTTTTTTTGTTATGCCATCACAAAAGTTTGAACTGTGATTTTTATGTCTAGCAGTAAGTAATTTTTTGTGCTTGTTTTATTTCTTTGGAGATTGGTCAAATTTTAGTCCCAATTTTTTGTAAATCCTTGACAATAATTTGTAATTGTTTTTGTTGAATAATGTATTGGTTTATGTGCTATGATGTATTGAGCTTTTATAATAAATGTATGGTTTTTGTTATGCCATATAATTAAGTAGTTTTTTATGCACTCTGTTTTTATTTTCCAAACATTGCAAATATATAAACCAATACAATTGAAAGGAAAACCAATACGATTGAACAGAAAAACTAATACCCTAGAACATTAAAGCCAATACAATTATCAAATATAATTAGAAAATACCATAAAGCATTAAGGTAACAGAAAATAAATCACAGTATCAATGTACCAATTTTGAATCCAGTCAATGTGAATACATCAATAAATATAAATATTCAACGACTACCACTATGCTAAAATAATCGAGGATTGGGAGTTTTAGAGCCAAACTCCTTTGCTTGACTTGATCTATTTGATGTGTTACTGGTGCTATTCTTCTTCTTACTTTTCTCAAGATACGACTTCTGTCTTACTTTTCTCCCCTTTGTAATTGCCCTCGCAGGATCCAGAATAGAGATACATGAACTTGAAACACCAGTTTCTTCTTCATTTGAATTTGTTAGGGGCATCAATGCCTTTACAACTTCATTATCTCTTGTAAACCCATCTTCAAGTATTTTCCTTTGCTTCATTACTTTTTTTGAGCTTTCAATACAAGGTCATAATACTTTCTCATGAATTCACTTCTCCAAGCAATATAGTCTCCAACAACATTGTCATATGGCTCAAGCCCTCCGTTACGTTTATCCCACAATTCATCCTTGGCAAACTTTGTCCATCTCTTTTGATGTAGCAATCTGGTATTTTTTGCACTGAATGCATATGAAATATCCTCAAGCAGTGACGACACAATAATCCACAATATTCAAACATTTTACACGAGCAAGTTATAAATGCATTCACAGTAGAAGACCACATCATAGGCAGTGACACCATCATCATGCATAACATTATATAACATAATCCCATCCTCACAATGCAGCAGTATACATGAGGTAGGAAAAGACTTTAATAGTTCATCCTCAAACTCTTTAAAAATTGTCAGCGTATATACCTCTGAAGCATACTTGAGGAGTCCGCTTAATGGTATTGTTGAGTTAGGGATTGATCTTGATCATTGAAATTCATGTTGTCTTTCAGTGTATCTCCAGCGTTCAAGAGCCTACTTGAAAATGACATTATAAAACTAACTCAAACTTGTGGTTTTCTTGGCTTTGAATCCAATCGATAAGTTGGCACTTTCACTTCTCTGCGACGTTACTGCCCCAGCGGAGAAGAAATCCTTGTTGAATGCAGTGCTCCATTTATCTCGTATAGCGTATAGACGTTGAAACCAACTATTATCTTGTAAGCTATAGTTGGATATCATAATATTCCAACGGTCTTCAAATTCCAAATCATTTGAGCAACCTGACAAACACTTATCAAACAATTCATTGAAGAGTTTATCACCTTTCAGTTTTTTGAAACGATTCACCGTGTTTTGATACAACTGCCACAAGCATAATCTATGTCTTGCTTTAGGAAAAACCTACATAAGACAACTAATAAAAACAATACATTTCAGAAGAGAAACTAGTACATTAAAGTAATAAAACAAATACATTAAGCAATGTTTTAAAGCAATACAAGATATACTAAATCAGTAAACCAATACATCACAACATACAGACCAATACATCATATAGTAAAAACCGATACCATGTAGCATAAAATGTAGTACCGTACTAAGATAAACAAAATTAAAAATAACAATATGTTACTAGGGGTGATACCTTTTCTATTGCATTTGCAATTGCTAGATCCTGATCTGTAAACACTGTTACAGGAGTTTTGCCCTCCATGGATTTTGTAAAAACTTCGAATAGCCACTCAAATGACTTTGTCTTCTCGTTCGATAAAAATGCACAGCCAAACATGACGTTCTTCCGATGATTATTTGCCCCAACAAATGGTGCACATATCAAATTATACTTGTTTGTTTGGTATGTTGTGTCAAAAACAACTACATCTCCATATATCATGTAGTCCTCCTTCATCATCGAGTCCCGCCAAAAAACATTGCATAATCTACCTTCATCATCCACTTTAACTCTGAAAAAGCCTGTTGGTTCAAAGTGTCATACAGCGTCTGTGTATCCCCTGCTTCTATTGCACTCATTTTCATCCAATTTACATAATTCAAATGATCCTTCTTCGTGGGACCAAGACATTGTTCTCCCGTGCCTCTTTTACCATATAACGATATGAGTCAGTCGCTCTCATTCCTGAAGAAATTATATTCTCAATAGCACTAGCATTTTCCTTTGTTATCACTCTTTCTGATCGATGCAGGTAATTCCAATCCTTTCTAGTGAGGATGTGATTGTGCACTGTGTTGTGATCAAGAACTTCAAATACACCCTGCTTATTTAATCTTGCTCTCAACGACGCTTTACAACCAGTTCTTGTTATATGATTCTGTTTTGTCAAACAGGAGGTGTTGGATCGCTTAATTCCTTGACAGGAACACACATAATTCTTTTTAATTATTATCTTATCATCATTCACCCTTGTTGTTGTTTTCCAAACGCTAAAACCAACTTGACGTGCATGGCCACAATACAACTCATAGATGTCTTCAAAATTCTTTCTCTTTACACCAATAAGAGAACCACTTAAATTTGTGGTATCACCTAAATACAAAAATGAAAAATAAGATATTATCACATAAGATGTCTTCGAATATTTTTTAGAAATAAAATCAATCCAATCAGAATAGTTTCATACCTTCATCATTCAACAAGATATTATTTATCGATTCATTATCAATGTTACTTCCACCTTCTTCATCACTAGAATCATGAATTATCACAGCCCGTGAATTGAATAATAAAATTAATCCCCCAAAAAGCAAATATCATGCAATCAGAATAATTTCTTACCTTCATCATTCAACAAGATATTATTTATCGATTCATTATCAATGTTACTTCCACCTTCTTCATCACTAGAATCATGAATTATCACAGCCCCTGAATTGAATAATAAAACTAATCCCCAAAAAAGCAAATATCATGCAATCAGAATAGCAATACATTGAACCAAAAAACCAATACATTACATTCCAAAAACCAATACAATAATGGAATAATAACTCATAATTTCAGACAAGACCCTTGATGTTTTACTGTGAATATGTCAACATAACACAACATAAAAACCAAGTACAGTGCAGTCGGAATACCAATACATCATAGTTATAAGACCAATACATCATAGTTATAAGACCAATACTATACTACCTTCGTCTACATTGGATTTCTCTCCCATGTATAGTCCCAAATCACCCATCTCGTCTTCAATTTCCTTCTGTAGTTTGTAAAATTCTTCAAAACCTACGAACAGTTATGAAAATTCCTAGAATTAGGTCGAAACCAAATTGATACAATTAGGTCAAAATCAAATTGATTGTTGAAGATTACCTGGTAATTGAAGGTTATTCTACGATGAGGGCTGACGGCGGCGGCGAAGAGAAACGGTGGATGAAGATGGAGACGGAGATGCTTGATGGAGATGCAAATTCGCGGTGGTTCGGAGATGGGAGATGCGTCGATGGAGATAAAAATTCGCGATGGTTTAGAGATTTTTGAGATTCACCGATGGAGATGTAGGCGATGGTTTGGAGATGGTGATTGGAGACGGGAGATGCAGTCGCTGGGTTTGTGTCGCGTTGGGTTTCTGTTCATGGGTATTGCGTTTCTGAAATGTTCAAGAGTCCAGCCCAAATATTTGACTTAATTTCATTTAAATACTCTAATTAAAATAGATTCGGGTTTAACCCAGTTTAACGGGAGCGACCCGTTAATCTGGACTAACAGGAGTCCAGCCCATTAATTTATGTAGCATTTATTTTTTTAATAATAAAATAAAAAATTTATATAAATAATACGGATAAGTTTGACCAATCTAGATAAATTTAAAAACTCTAGAGTCTAAATCGATGGAGCGAAATATCAATTCCTATTTTTTTGCTATATTATTCTGTTACATTCTTTTAGAAATTCAATAGTGTGATTGAAAGTATTGAGATTATTTTTCTCCATGTGAGCACAACACCGTCTATAACAATAGACATTAGAGAATAAATTATTTGTATTGCTTTTAATTTGCTGACTAACTTTTTACTAAAATAATACTCCCTCCGTTCCTAAATAATTGTCGTTCTGCACTCTTTCTCAGTTTTCATATTAATTGACGTTTAAGATATTTATCACCTTTTCTTTCTATTTTATCCCTATCACAATCCTAATAAATTCTTTATTTTTTAACTTATCAATAATATTTTGTGAAAGATAAGTTTTAAAAAATACGTAAGTATGATAGATGGATAAAGATAAATAAGATTTTTTTAATGTAAAAGATAATTATAAATATTTAAGAGGTTGATTATTTGGGGCAACTTAGTCAAATTACACAATTCTTAATTATCTCATTCAAGTCAGAACGTCATTTATTAAGAATTGGAGGGAGTAGTAAACATCGAAGATGATCTAAATATTATACAACTTTTTAAAATTGTAGTATTTTCAAACTTTCGGGCAAAACAAATCTTATTTTCGAAAGTAGATTCGTTCGCTCAAAAGCAGCCGCTGAGATTGGAAGTTGGTTTGCAGTTATTTAAATCATTTTTATCTTCGTATGGCAGGGGCCTTTTATTTTTTTATTCAAAATATTAATATAACACATTAATCCATTTAAATTCTTTGAATTGTCGCGGTTATATGATATAATACTTGAAGAGGTTTTTGACATATTGATTTTGTATTATATACCAAGACTTATGGATATGAGGTGTGAATATTCACACTTTATTTATGTTTTGCTTTGTTTTTATTTACCATGAATTAACTAATTAAAAATAATAGAGTTTTCATTATGTCCATACTCCATCGTCACCAAAAAAGAAAAGGAAAGAAAGAAAAACACTAAAGAGAAAACAACAATAACAAAAAGAAGTCCTTTTTCATTACTATCTCTTAGATGGATTTTAACTTTAATTAGACTAATTATGTTATTTAATTAGATAAATCTCCTCTTAAGCTATTTAAATCCTTTTACTAGGATACATACAATTACGCTTTTATCATTAAAAAAACAAAATGTAGGAATATGTTTGAGGATTCAAATTTTTACAAACACATCCATATAGACATATATATATATATATATATATATATATATATATATATAGATAGATAGATATAGATAAATATAGATGTTTAGCAATTTTATATGTAAAAATTTAAAATATTTGTCGATGTCAAAGTTAACATACAAACAAACAATTGAATTATAATATTTATACTAATAAAAAGGTTGACAATACCTTACAAAAGAAAAATGATAATTTAGTAAGTAAATGATTATATTAAATAAATATTATTCTTAAGTGACATATGAAACCAATATATATAATGATTATCTTAGTAAGAGAAAGCAAATTTAGAGTTTATTATATTGCTACTTGATTGTAAATAAATTGGTGACAAGATTAAACAATAAAAGAATTACATATAATTCAGGGAAAGAAAAAATGCAAGAAAAAGAACAAAAACTTACCACGATTGGGGTTTGAGCCGGTGCAAGCAAAAGAGAGAGCAATTTTAGAACTTAATTAATGTTGTTATTTGATTGTAAATAAATTAGTAACAACTGACAAGACAACGCAATAAAGAATTCACGTATTCTTTAGGGAAAGATAAAAACAAGAAAAAGAACAAAAACTTGTTAAAACATTTGGGGGTTGAACCGGCAAGCAAAGGAAAACAAGGCAAGTCTTACCACTCCATACTTGAGCAACTTTGTTATTTCCTGGGCTACGTTTAATATATTAACATAATCATGAAGGAAATTACGAATTTCGGGCCCTATAAACCCCGGGCCTGAGGCGCTCGCCTCGTCGCCCTCGTGAATGGGCCAGCCCTTCCGGGCGATAAGATCAGATTGGGTTGGTGTATTAAGCTTACAAGATCGGTCATAGCTGTTCCGTCCTATGCATCGCTCATCGTTGGAGCTGCATTATATGATCATAATAATGGCGAGGTTGTTTATCGCGGAGGAAAATAAGTGCATTACCTATAATTGTGTTCCCACCCTTGAAGTTACAGTTTATTGGAAGTGCCTAACTAATCGCCGCAGCCAAATGAAGTGAATCGATTGCGTTCTATTCTATATATGCAAGGCCGATCCTTCATTGATCTCTCACTCTAACCGAGTTGTAGACATCAATGTACTTCCCTGCCGTATTATCCCAGCTATTGTCCATCTCCATAACCTTCTTTACTATTTCGCGCCATTCATTTGGTCCTGCGCCAAAACAAACCAACCAAAATTAGTAAATACAATTAAGAACTGGAAACATCATCACTGTCAAGACAATTTATAGACACGTTTTAGATATATATCTCGCAAATTATTTCTGCAGTCTTGCTATAGTTATAGTCCGTGCGTTTAATGAAAAATGAATTTCGGATGAATTCCCTGAACTAGCCCCAGAATTCAGCTTAATTACATGGAGACTCAATTATTTTTTAAGATAACTAAATATCCTTCAAGGCTGTGTGTATATTTTTCAATTAGTAAACTACACTTCACAGATTAAAAAATAAATAAATATATGTATATATGAAAAAGAAAAAAGTGATAAACAATATTGTTAGCCATGGCTGAGACTCTGAAAATCACCCACTTACTTTCTCGGTAGTAAGAAAATGCACGATCGAGAGCCCAGTTCAAAGATCCTTCATCAATCCCTTCGAAAACAAAGCTGCATAACATAAATGGAAAAAATAACATTCTTATTTCAGTAAAAGTTAACCATAAATATTGCAACATTTCAGTATATAAAAATTCTATTATCATTACCCGTTTGCCATTTCGGGCTGCAACTTATCATCCATGTCGAAAACTGTGTCTGCAAGACCGCCAGTCTTTCTCACTACAGGGACCTGAGATATTAACGGCTCATGAATATGTTTAGTTTTTGTTTATATTTATTCTATTATGTAAAAGGAGCAAATACTCAAAGTATTTGCACATACCGCTCCGTATCGCATTCCAATCATCTGAGCAAGTCCACATGGCTCATATATTGAAGGAACCAACACAATGTCGCCAGCTGCATAGAGCATGTGCGATAACTCTTCGCTGCACAAAAAAGGTTTTGTGGGTCAACTGCACTTTGCCCTCCAAGCGGTTTTTTTGTATTTCGCCCACTAAATTTTGAAAATGCATATATATGATTCGTTGCACTTTACCCTTTGGGCCAACCAAAATGTTTAAAATTATGCATGCCAAAGAGAATTTCCAAATTTCAGTAGGCAAAGTGCAATACTCACGAAAGTTCGGCATGTTTTTATTTTATTTTTCTCTTAGCGGGTAATGAAGATGACAACTAGATTTTGAAAGGGCTTTAAGATAACCAATCATGTGGGCACATTCAGAAGTGTCTAAAAATATAGATGCCTGAATAATGTTTTCGAAGGACACTTACCTATACATTAGAAGAATTCGGATGCTAGAACCTTGGTTATGCTACACAAAAATAAAATAATGAAGTCAGTTATATATATATATATATATATATATATATATATGTATGTATGTATGTATGTATGTATGTATGTATGTATTCGGACAAGAATGCATGCCAACAAAATATTAATCTCTTGTAAAAGGATATACTACAAACAGATCAACAATCTAAAAAGACATATTGTGCTTGTGTGAAATAAAAGACCGTTTCCGGTAAAATAATCATTTCTTAATACAATCATCAAGAAATTCACATTGTTTGTTACAAATGGTTGAATTTCCAGAAAAGACTGTTTTCAGTTAAATAGTACTCCCTCCGTCCCGTTCTATCTGTCGCATTTGACAATTTCACGCCCATTAAGAAAGATGATTGTTGCTATAATTATAGTTATCAAATGACCATAATATCCTTGTGTTCAAAATAATTAAAAGTGTGAAATAATAAAGGTAGGGGGTAAAAGCAGTAAGTAACCTTTACTTTTTATTGGAAAAGTAAAAAGTAACAATGATTATCTCTTGAAAATGTAAATGTGACAGATAGAACGGGACAAAAAAAATTTCTAAATGCGACAGATAGAACGGGACGGAGGGAGTATATGATAAACATTTTACACACACTGAGGCTTGCATATTGCTTCATGTCAATCATAATGCCAAATTTTAAGCAGAATTGAGTTTACAATGATCATGAAATTTTGTCTTCTTTCTTTCTTTCTTTTTTTTTGGTAATATCGCATTGCATTTACTAATTAAGATCCAAAATATTAAATTAACAAGTCTTGAGCATTTTCATGGGAAACTTATTCTATTATGTTTTGCTCACAAATAAATTGTGGAATAGGAATAGAGAATAATTAATATATATATATATATATATATATATATATATATATATATATATATATATATATATATATATACTCATTACCAACTGAGCAAGACCTTCGAATTCTCTTCCGACCCGAGCATCTGGAGCCGTGCCCAAAATAACCATTTGTCCACCCTACAAAAGACCCTCCAATCAACATGTTTTAAGTGGACGCTATAAACTGATGATTTCAAATTTAATCATAGTTAAATTTATTCAACAAAAGTCATAATACTATGAATTGCAGCATATATATGTACAGGGGTAGCAAAAACCAGAGTGATAACAGTATAACAATGTGCTATCCAAATCAACGGATTTTTCAAGTATATCATTCGTTTGGACTTTAGTTACATCGAATGGTCATCAAGGCAAGAGCTGGCTGGATGGTGTGAAAACTAAATCTAAGCTTATTGCCACTGCTAACATACACGAAAAATAAGGCTTAATTCTGGTCCCATAACTATGAGAAGCTAAGATTTTTGGTTATATTATGTATGTAAATAGCAATTTGGTTCCGTAAGTTTTGAATTTTTGCAATTTCGGTCCTATAAATTTCAATTAAGTGAAATTTTGGTCCTAAATGTTTGCTCCAATATTTCATTTATTTCCAAAATACCCTTAAATACCAAAATATCCAAAAATACGTATGAAAGTTACATGAATAAAACTAGAGAAAAAATTGCATTGCTTAAAATATATTTTAACTTGCAGACATTAAATTTTTGCATGTAAATGGGCATGTAAGAGAGTAAACAAGATGCTTACAAGTGCTTCGACATAACGGATTGCATTAGCAATCAGATGCAGTCCTTTCTGAGCAACTAATCTAGTAATGCATACAACCAGGGGTGCCTTATCGGGATCCAAACCAAGCCCTCTTTGAACAAAAGTTTTGCATATCTTTTTCCCCTCGACTTTCTTAGCTGCCATATAAGAGACAAAGCGAAAAAAAATTCATACAGGCAGTTTTTTATTGATTTTTCTTCTGAAATATAAATTCAAACACAAATCCATCCTAAATAATTATTAACACCAACAATCTTATGGAACAAAAAGAATTATAACCATCAAATTTAGCAGGCAAGATTTTGTCCGTTGCGGGGTTCCATATTGCAGTATCTATCCCGTTCAAAATACCAAAGTACCTGTCAAATGAACCAAATATAAGTTAAAATTAAATAAAACTTATCGCTCAGAAAATAAATAAATCTGTTACTTAATTAGAGGTGCTCACTTGTCACGGTGTCTTATCAGCGTGCCAGCAAGCCATCCCGAGCAAAGTGTTTCCTTGAGATACGTCGGAGAAACTGTACTGAACATCACAAGTAAATTCAGAAACTGTATAAATTAATCAATTACCCTTACTGCAAAATTTATATACGCATGTAAATGTAATTTTTCATTTGGCAATGCACAGATATTTGCCCAGTAACGACATACAAATTTTCATTAGTAAAAAGACCTCATAAACTCAGGTGTTTACGACCCTTCGTCCAATTAATCAACATTTATATTCTCCAGTTATAAAAGAAATATACTTACGCATATGTATACAAGAAAATTATTAATAGCATTTAGGTTCACAATAACTAACACTACTGCATTGCTGTAGACAATGCCTCCTTTAAGCAAACTTAATCTCTCAGGGTTATGCCCGATAGTCCGTTCATCCACAGCCTGTTAGTTTGAAACATAAACGGGGTGAATTTTAACACTAAGTCCATAATTATTAATAACAACAACAACAACAACAACAACAACAACAACAACAACAACAACAATAATAATAATAATAATAATAATAATAATAATAATAATAATAATAATAATAATAATAATCCTCTCAACCAAAACATGCAAGACATATTAAAGGCTCGCCTTCTCTTCAGTCGCATATAAAGATCCGTCAAGACCACACTTGCTAAGCTCCTCTGACCTACCAAAGAACCAAATTTGATAGGTTAAAGTGAAAATGAAAAGTTGAAATTATTTACCATTCATTTATTTAAAAAATTTATTTGGAGTAACAAGAAAAACACGTGAAATACCTGCATTCTCCATAGTGCTCCATATTGTGGATTGTCAACACAATTCTTGGTTTCTACAAGAGACAAGATATCAGAATCATAATCTAAGAAAACGATTATATACACAAAAATCAGATCTCGTTTTTTTTTTTCTTTTCTTCTCTCTCTCTCTCTTTTACCTTAAGCGAGAGATAATGATACATATCCCAGTAGAGCAAGGGCAAAACACCAGTCTGCCATTCGTGGACATGAATAATATCAGGCTGGGTTCCAGAAACCTGCATATCACATACATAAACTCAGTAAAATGAAATTAAAAAAAAAATCCACGATCTTGTTTAAAATAAATAATCGATATAATTTCCCAACCTGCAACCATTCAAGGCATGCACGGCTAAAGAACAAATACGACTCCAGCTCATCGTAAGAACCACCATACACGCTCTGTCCCTTGAAAAACTGATTTAACGGCTCAATAAATACCACAGAGATCCCCAAAACCACTCCTTGATACACATTAGTCGGGACCCATCTTTCGTCAAAATACGAGTTATATGCACTAATCAACGTCAATTGTTCCATTTGCATTTTGTTGATGCATTCGTAGAAAGGTAGAAAGACATCCACTTTATGGCCACGGGTTAAACACGCACGGGCTAGCCCAGTTACAACGTCCCCAAGCCCACCTACCTTAGCTATGGGTGCCATTTCGGCTGTTACGTGAACGATGTGCATAGGATCAGAGTCCTTTGGGGTATTGATAGGGTCCTCGGTTTTGGTTTCCCAAAAAGGAAAGTCTTTCTTCCAAAACGGGATTTCATCACTCGGAGAAGGCCATACGAGATCGTCATATTTTAAATATTTTGTTGGAATTTTTGTTGTTGCGTCATCGAGCTGCAGAACTTGATATCAGAATAGAAATGAGATGAAAACCAATGAAGAACATTAAACTATATATGGTCAACACACACATATAACTTTTATATCAATTTCCTTTTAAAGAAACATGACAGAAGTCAAGAATTCACGGAAAAGTGACTATTGTACATGAACACAAATGATTGTCTGAAGCTTTTCGTGAAAAGTATTACTTTTTTGTTGCCAAAGATTGTTAACATCATTAATTATTTGAGTCCCCATTCAAAAAAGTGATTGTCATCTCAGATTGTCAGATTTTTTTTTATTCCTGTACTTCAAATACCTATTTACCAACCTTATTTCAAGACTAGCACAAAAAGTTGGCAGTATTTGCCAAGAAGCTGAAAATTGATTAAGCTTAGAGATATACTATCCGTTTAAGAAATTGTTAAAGTACTTTATTTGTACGAGAACCAAAAATCTAAACTCTGCTTCTCAATTTTTATCAAATGAACCAATTCAATTCTGAATAAATGAAACAGAATCAAAGTTGACGCTAACATTTGCACACTAAAATTGATTATTATTATTATTATTATTATTCAGTTAAAAGCTGTTTCGAGTGTTTGCAAACAGTCCGTGCAACCATTAACATCTCGAACAATTTTGGTATAAGATGAATGCCAGAGAAAAATGAAAGTATTCAAGAATTCATAGTGCATAAAACTAAAAGGCACACACATATGTGTGTGTGTGTGTCTGAAAATCTTGAGAAATTTAGTAATTTACCTCACCGGCATCAATTTGAAGGCCCTGGACCTTGAAATTGCTTGACAGCGAGTTAAAACAATAGTAGCTATGCAGTTTATTGCTCTTCAATATTTTGGGCCTTTTCTTGAAACTGGAAAAGCAATAATTGTAGAAGCTTTTCTTGAGATGGAGCACCAGGAATGGGTCCATGAAGCAGTTTTGGGGAGTAGAAATGGAGCAGCTTTGAAGAATCATGGTATCAGTTTAGCTGTGTAAAATGACAATGTCTATTTACTAAATAGGGAACAATAATATTTTCACGACGTTCGAGTGTCTTTGGGGCGTTGGAATTTGAAACTTTTTTTTTTCTTTTTTCTTTTTTAATGAAATTGATAAACTCTAGTGGTTAAAATAATGTCATGCATGGACAAAATTAAATAAATAATACAAATTTATTTAGAAATTGACAAAATAATATACGCATTGTTCTGAAAACAGGAGCGGTCATCAAATCGGTAAAATTACAGGTTCAGTGGTTCACAGGTCCAACTGTGGTCGGGCCGATTATATATATATATATATATATATATATATATATATATATATATATATATATATATATATATATATATATTATATTTATATATATGTATATCACTATTAAATATATTATAAATAAATAGAATAAATTAGATTAATAAAATATATGATTATGAAATTGTTTTAAAATTTAATTCAAAGAGTCCATATGAATAAATATGAATTCATAAAGCAAAATACAACATAGAAAAATGTAGTTGAATTAAATATAATGAAGAAAAATCAAATAAAATAGTTCAATTCTAATATCATCACTCCAAGTCCAACAATTTCAAAATGAAATAAAATTAACCATCATAATTTGTATTTATTTGTACTCCCAAAAAAAAAAAAAGATATCGTCAATTTTTATTTAATATAAAAGTTAGAAAGCAAAAAAAAAAAAAACCAAACAGATACAAAAAAAAAAAAAAAAACGGTTGAACCTGTCACAGGTTCACCGGTCCAACCTGTTTGATCGATTTTTGAGTCTACCGATTTGCACATGAAAATCGGACCGATGTGGTGACCGGTTCCCGGTTGAACAGGTCGAACCGGTCGGTCCGATCCGATTTTCGGAACCATGAATATACGGGTAACCAAAGTAAAAAAAAATATATATAGGTCCATACGCTTTTTCTAACAGCGCCCCATTAAAAAAGAAAAAATAAAAATGGGACGCATTTGGCAAATGCGTCCCGAACTATTTCAATCCATTTTGGGAATTATGGGGTCAAATTAAAATAATATATTTAATAAATATTCGAAACGATGTTGCGCCACCCGCCGTCTCGGGGTCAATCTCTAAAAAATATCCAATTCTGGGATACTACTGGCAAAGCGTCCTGGGTCAATTTTTAAATACCAAAATATACAAAATACTTGATGCAATTTTTATAGCATATACAACAAAATACAACTATACGCCTAGTTTCACGGGCATATTTCTTTTGTTTATTATTTTTATTTAAAATTTTAAAATATATTTTGTTTGAAATTTTTAATGACTACTTGTTTTTTACGGGCATATTTCTTTTGTTTATTATTTTTATTTAAAATTTTAAAATATATTTTGTTTGAAATTTTTAATGACTACTTGTTTTTTTTTAATTTGATTTTACATGCCACCATTGTCCCTCCGCGGTGAATTTGAAAAAAAAAAATCAATTTTGTAAAAACTAAAATGCACAAATGTGTGACTATTGTTGATGCAATTTCTAAGGGAGATGATAGTTTTACAACATATTTTTTTATTTATTATTTTTATTTAAAATATATTAATATGGTTTATTGAGATTCTCAATCACTACTTATTTGAAACACAAACAAACCAAATAAAAAATAAGTGGTCATTGAAAATCTCAAATAAAATATATTTTAAATTTTAAACAAAAAAAACATACCCTAAAATTATCATCTCTCGTAGAAAATTCATCAAACAATAAATCCTGCAGTTTGTGTATTTCGATTTTTACAAAATTGAAATTTTATTTTCAAATTCACCGCGAGTGAGACGCTGGTGGCCAGGGCCGGCCCCGGGGTAGAGCGACCTGGGCTCAAGCCCAGGGTCCAAGATTCTAGTGGGGCACCAAATAAAGCCTGCATTCATATACATATATGCTATAACATTAAAAAAAAAAAAAAAGGAAGTTAAATACGCACAAGTTGATAATAAACAACCATTCAATTCTCTCAACTGCTGTGCTGCCGACTGTTCCTTTCTCCAAGACTCAATCTCCCAAGTTTCGATAAGGCAAGAAAATTGATTATTTATATAAGTCCTCTTTATTCATCCCAATGCTTGAATCAACTACAAATTTTTCTTTTTTTACTGTTTTTTTTTTTTTTGCACATTAATTCTGGAGGTGAGTTTTAGTTTAATGATTTAGTAAATTCCAATTTTTAGATTAGGTTCTTATATGATTAGTTTCAGTGTTTAGTGATTTTATAAAGAAAATAGATTATTTTCATTCGAAAATTATATATATAAGCAGGAGCAGAGCAGTTGAATTGTGTACATAGACCCAAGCTTTATATGTTTGGATTTTATTCAATGCAATGAACAATAGGGCAGTGGAAAATTTATTTTTACTTTTTAACATTAAAATTGTTTTGATGGTGAAAATTTTTAATTATATTTTGAACTTAATGAGTCAATCATGGTTGAACTTTAGATATGAATGCTTGCAGATTGCATTTCCTTTAGGGCTTGTTAATAGTGAATTATATTTATTGTAATTAGTTTATCAAGGTGTGCATCTATTGATTGTGAAATAACTCATAGTAATTTTGCTGATTCCCTGAATATATAATTTATGTTTTCATGCGACATGATCTGATGATAGACTGATTAAACAGCTTGAACAAGTTGGGACAGACTTGGTTGGGACGAGTTGAACTGGTGACCTTAGAAAGAGGAAAGCCGATGAGCTTATAGCCTAATAAGGATTGTCCTGACCTCATTCGGAGCCTTAGACAAGGTTTTAAGAGGCCAGGTCAGGGATTGGGAGAACTTGATGACGGAGATGATCTGTTTTATGGAAGGAAGTTTACAGGTCAGGTCGTCTTGAGTAACGGCCCGAGATTCGTGGGTTTTCTATTTTCGAGATCCCGTAAAGACCCCACTTGGCGAAAACTATAAATATCTTAGCCTCAAGGCTGAGAGAGGTATGATATTCTAAGCATTCTTCTCTTGATTTTGATTATTCCGATCTAAAATGCTTAACTGACTTAAGCATCGGAGAGGTTTCCACCGGAAAACCCTCGGTGGCCCTTTCTAACGTGTCTTTGTTGGAGTAGGGCGGGATTCCTCAAGGAAAGGAATAGGTGCTATCGGTGTAATTTTCAGGGCAAAACAATTGGCGCCGTCTGTGGGAAGGTTGAACAAAGCTAAGACGTGAGAAAGAAGTATGGCATCAGACGGACTCGGACGAAACTTGGTGGTGGAGCTGGGCGGAATGCCAAGTTCTACTATGCCAACGTGCATGCCGGAGACAGTAGGACCATCGGCAGCAACTGGGCCAAGCACAAAGCAACCCCCTCCAGGAAGAGCCCAGCAAGCAGAAGGAGGACTGCTGAATGATTCCATTTTGAGGCAATTATCTGATCTCATCAGCAAGGCGGTAGAGGTGGAGGTGGAAAAGAAATTTGCCAAACTTTCTCCGCCACCCTCCAAGGTAAACCAGCCGCTGGAGATTGAGCCACCTCGGACGGCCCAGCGTATGGCTAGAGCTACCCCCAGGATGACGAAGAGAGCTTTTCCACCTCAGATAGCGACACTTCAAGTAAAACCAACCCAAATCTCACTGAGCAGATACAGAGTCTGCAGAGAGAGGTCAGGGAAGTTAAGCAAAAGATGGCTGGAACGGGTGCAGGTCAGGCACGGCGAAGCACCCCGTTCACGGAGGCGGTCATGAGGGACGATCTCCCAACTTCTTACCGTTCCTTGGGCTTTGAATATAGAGGGACAATGGATCTGTGGGATCACCTCATCCGGTTCGAGATTGTAGCCACCTTGCACAAATTTTCTGATGCGGTCATGTGTCGGGTCTTCCCCACAACCTTCATGAAGTCAGCACAGCTCTGTTTTAGCCAACTACCCTCCCATTCCATAAGCAACTTTGATGAGTTTAGTTCTGCTTTTTTGCACCAGTTCACTAGTTGCAGGAAATATCAAAAAATGCCACTTGAGTTGTTCAGTTTGAAGCAAAAAGAAGGTGAAAGTTTGCGTGGATATATCAAGTGGTTCACAGATGCCAAGCTGGAGGTGCCATCAGCGTCTGAGGAGCTCTTGGTCAATGCCTTGGCTCAAGGTCTCAGGAAGGGGGAGTTCTTCCAATCGTTGGTAGTTAAGCCAGCACTGAAATTTGGAGAGCTCCTTGAGAGAGTGAAAAAGTACATCTACTTGGAAGAAGCCTTGAAGATAAAAGACGATGGAGAGAAGCGGAGAGAAAAACCCGATAAGGAAGATATGACACAAATGAAGAAGCCCAGGACTGATCTGGTAGGAGGTCGTCCTCGGTTTGATAGGTATACACCTTTGGCTTCGCCTTAGGGAGAAATTCTGCAGGCAATCGAGCAACATCCTGACCTCAAGTGGCCTAGAACATATTCCCAGAAGCCAAGAAAGGAAAAATCTGTTCGATTCTATCAATATCACAATGAATATGGCCATGGTATAGATGAGTGCACACATTTGAAAGATAAGATAGAACGGATGGTGCAGGCAGGACACCTCAATGAATTTGTACGGGCAAAGAGGGAAGGGCTCAGATTTGACTCCTATAAAAAGGACCAGTACCGGACCAGACAGGGACAAAGTGGCGGGCGTACGAGCACATAGAAGGAGAATCAATCTCAGGAAGTGCGAGGGGAAACCCTGATGATTACAGGAGGCGAATGGGACGAACATTCCCCGCAAACCCAGAACAGTTATGTATGGGCTGCGAAAGACCTGATTAGAAGAACACATGAAGTTGGATAGTTAGTACTAAGTCCGAACATTTGCTTTGAGTCGGAAGATGAGAATGGTATTTTAGCCCCACACATGGATGCCCTGGTTATAACAGCCACCGTTGCTAACTACAACGTGCGACGGATCTTTGTTGATACAGGAAGCTCAACAAAGATTATGTTTTATGATTGCTTTCAGAAGCTGAATTTTAATGTGGAGATAGAAGAGGTCACAACCTCGCTGGTGCGAGGGGAGCCCTGAGACCCCTGAGAGCAGTAAACCTCCTGGTCATGCTGGGGGATGACCCGTTTAGGCAGACGAGGTCGGTGCATTTCCTGATAGTAGACGCACCCTCCTCGTATAATGTCATGCTGGGTGAAGTCGTAGTTTTTAGTGATTTTGAAAATAAAGGTTCATTTGGCTTGATATTATTAGAAATCGATTCAATTGACGAATCAAAGTATTTGTAGCTTGAAGAAATAAAAGGAAAATGAAAATAAAGCAATTAAACTAACTAAACTACACTAGGAAATGAAATTGTAAGTTGGTCGGATGCCTCAAAATGAAAATGCAAAGCAACAATGAAAATAATCAAGAACAAGCAATGTTTCAACAAGTACAAGCATGAAAGCTCAAGGTACAACCATGCTTGCATGAACATAAAAACTTGAATAATGGAAATTGACAAAAACCGAAAGCATGAATAGAAAGAGCAATGAAAATTGACGTCAAAGTTTAAAACATTACGAGAATTAACAAGTAACAAAGCATTGATCTAGGATTAAGCATGAAACAATGCATGAAAATAAAATCCTAAATAAAGCATGTAAAATACTCAAAATAAAAATGATCCAAGACTCGATCTATGATCTAGACGTGTCACTCATCTAGATTCCATGGACAATTCATAAGATCTAACAAGAAATCGAGGAGATAAGGCAAAAAGCATAAAACTGAAGAACAAATCATGAAAATAAAAGAAAGCTTACTTGAATTGAAAAGAGGATCCAAATTTTTGAATGAAATTGCAAGAAAATAAAATCCAAGGGAGTACTTGAATTCCTCTTAGGCTTACAAACCCAAGGATTTGCTTGGAAGTTAAAATCTAAGAACTAGAGAGAGAAAATAAATCCAAACTCATGCAAGAGTTGGGAGAATGAGAGATGTCTACAAAAATGAGAGAAGTCTTCTATTTATACTAGGTTTAATTTGGGTTTAAATGTGTCAATTTGGGCTTTAAAGGCTTAATTTCCCGGGTTTGAGCCGAAATGGGCTCCCTAGCCACTTGGCTAGCCCTTTTGTCTTGGTTGGCTCGGTCTTGGGCGAGCCTTGGTAGGTGCATGGGCGCCTGTGGGCAAGGAAATAGGCGGGCGCTGCTTTGGTCGTGGGCGAGCGAAGAAATAGGCGCGAAAGTAGGCGTGCGGATGGGTACACGCCAGGCGCTGCCTGGCGTGCGAGGCTGGGTACCACTTTGGGCATTGCTGGGTGCCAGAGCGGGCGCTGCTGAGCGAGAACTTGGGCATCGTTGGGCTCCAGAGCGGGTGCCGAAATGGGCGCCAGGGCGCTTCCTTTGGGTGCTGCGCCTTAGGCGTGAATTTGGGCAAGCCTGGGCAAGGCTAGGCCACCATTCCAGAATGTTAGCCACTTTGGAGCTTGCTCTGGGCACTGATTTAGGCATGCAAATAGGCAAGGCTGGGCTTGAGTTTTTGCATTCATGCCTTAACTTGAATTCAAATCATTAAGCCACCCATTAAATGAGAGTTTCGAATATCAAAAACCAAGAATTACACCAAACCTCCAATTAATTGAAAGAATTTAACCCAATTAAATATAAAATTAACAATAAACACGAGAAACTACAAAACGAGAAAAAAAAATGAAAAAACCCAATAAAACTCGACTCGAAACCACTAAAAACAACATAAAACCTTAATTACAAATACGATAAAAACACCACAATTTCATGCAAAACACTGGGTCGGCCATCTCTAAGCCAATTTCAGGCAATGATATATGTTTATCACATGAAACTGAAGTTCCGTGCTCAGGATGGAGTGGGTGAAGTCCGTGGTGACCAATATACGTCGCGACAGACGTATGTGGGGAGTGTTCAGTGCAATCAAGAGAAAAGGCGATGCAAAAGGGCAAGAACAGAGGAAGCCAGACCTGAGCTAGCTCAGCAGAAGGAAAACCCAATGTTAGTAGAGGTAATCCCAGGAGATGACAATCGAGTCCTGCGTGTAGGAACGACCCTGAGCCCAGAGGTGTTGGTAGAGCTGGTGGCATTTTTGAGGAACAATGCTGACGTCTTTGCCTGGTCTCCCCAAGATTTAGTAGGGATATACCCGACCGTAGCTGAGCATCACCTCAACATTAGCCCCGCGATGAAACCGGTGAAACAGAGGAAGCGCAATTTCGGTCCTGAGAAGGAAGCCATTATCGAGGCAGAGGTGGAAAAATTACTGAGAGCCAAGCATATTCAGGAGATAAAATTCCCAAAATGGCTCTCTAATGTGGTGTTGGTACCAAAGACCCAGGACGATTGGCGAATGTGCATAGATTTCAGAGACCTCAATCGCGCCTGCCCTTAGGACCACTACCCACTGCCAAGGATAGATCAGCTGGTGGTTTCCACGTCAGGCTGTGAACTGCTGAGCATGATGGACGCTTCACAAGGATATCACCAGATCAGGCTGGCCGAGGAGGACTGGAAACAGGTTAGTTTCATAACCTTAAAAGGAACTTATTGTTACGTGGTCATGCCATTCGGGCTCAAGAACGCAGGCGCCACATATCAACGCTTGGTAGACAAGATGTTCAAGACCCAGCTCGGGAGTAATATGGAAGTGTATGTGGATGACATGTGGTGAAAAGCGCAAGGGCAGCCTCGCACATTGATGACCTAAAGGAGACTTTCAATACCTTGAGAAAGTACAGAATGAAACTCAACCCAAATAAGTGTGCATTTGGGGTTAGAGCTGTGAAATCCCTGGGGTATATGATCACGGAAAGGGGAATAGAGGACAACCCAGAGAAAGTTAAAGTCATTATGGACATGCAACCCCCCAAAAATTTCAAAGAAATGCAGTGTCTGGCTGGACGGATTGCAGCCCTGAGCAGGTTCGTTTCACGCTCAGCCGAGAGGAGCTTACCATTTTTTTGAGCCTTGCAAAAGAAGGCTCGATTTCAATGGGACAAAGAATGCCAGGAGGCATTTCAGAAGTTAAAAGAGTATGTAATAGGCATGTCATTGCTTACCAGACCAGTCCAAGGAGAGCCATTAATCCTATACTTATCTGTAGGGAAACAGGTTGTGAGCACGGTCCTAATCAGAGAAGAAAGCAGAGTGCAGAGGCCAGTGTATTATTGGAGCAAGGTGTTGCATGACGCCGAGCTCCGGTATGTGGATATAGAATGAGCCATGCAAGCTCTGGTAGGGATGGCTCGCAAGCTCCGCCCCTATTTTCTTTTCCACAACATAGTGGTCAGAACCAACCTACCCCTAAAAGCAATCATGGATAAACCGTAAACCTTGGGGCATCTTATGAAATAGATAATTGAGCTCAGCGAGTTTGATATCAATTTTGAAGCGCGAACAACCATTAAAGCCCAGGCATTGGTCGACTTTATGCAAGAGATGACTAGCTTTCCTGAGGAGAAGAAAGAGTGGACGATCTACACCGACGACTCGGTGGGCAACCTGGGTTGTGGTGCAGGAATAGTGTTAATAGACCCGGAAGGTGTGACCACAGAATATGAAGTGCGGATGAACTATCCCTTATCCAATAACATAGCGGAGTATGAGGCCTACTGAGAGGAGTTCAGATGGCAAGGGAATTGGGGGCAGAGCGAGTATGCGCACAGGTGGATTCACAACTTGTATACAAGCAGACAAGGGGAGAATTTGAAACAAGGTAAGAACGTATGCAAAAATATCTAGCTCAATTTTGGGAGATGGCCATGGATGCTTTGACCGTACAATAAATCCCCAGAGAAGAAAACGGCCAAGCAGATTACCTAGCCAAGATAGCCAGCTCGGCAATGGAATGACAAGAAAGAATGATCACCTTATTGATGGCACACCGGGAACTTGGAGAGGAGAGGATATACGCATTAGAGGAAGAGAAGGACTGGTGCTCCCCTATTAGAGCATATCTGGAGAAACGAGATCTACCTGATGATAAAAAGGAGGCAGCGAAAGTAAGAATCAGGTCGTCACGTTTTTGCTTGATAAGGGGAGAGTTGTACAGAAGAGGGTTTAGACAACCTCTTTCGCGGTGCTTAAGCCCAAAAGAAGGTGCATATATTCTTAAAGAAATTCATGAAGGGTGCTGCGGCAAGCACATGTGTGCTAGGACCCTATCGGGAAAGACCATGAGAGCTGGCTATTCTTGGCCATAATTAAGAAAAGAAGCAGAGGATTTTGTCAAGAAGTGTGACAGGTGCCAGAAGAACTCACCCCTAGTGCATCGGCCTGCAAAAGAGCTCATGACAATGAGCTCTCCCTGCCCCTTCACCAAGTGGGGGATAGACCTGGTGGGACCTTTCCCCACAGCCCCCGCCCAGAATAAATTCTTGATCATGGCCATTGATTATTTCAGCAAGTGGGTAGAGGATTAAGCCTTAGTGGAAATTACGGAAGAGGTCGTAATGGGCTTTTTGTGGAAGAATGTAGTGTGCCGGTTCGGAGTTCCGAGGATCTTGGTGTCCGATAATGGCACGCAGTTCATGGGAGCTCGGATTTGAGCCTGGTGCATTAAGATGAACATAGACCATCATTTCACATATGTCTACCACCCTCAGGCAAATGGTCAAGTCGAGGTGACTAATCGAATCATGGTTTAGGGGATTAAGGCACGTTTAGAAAAGTCAGGAGGCAGATGGGTAGAGGATCTCAGTTTGATTATATGGGCCTATCGAACCAACCCAAAGGAGAGCACTAGAGAAATCCCATTTAGCCTAGTATATGGCATGGATGCCGTAATTACCGCGGAGATAAGAATGGAGACCCACCAAATACAGAGCTTTGATGAGAACCAGAATGAGTTGCTATTACAGGATGCGCTAGATTTGATTGAGGAAAAGAGAGAAAGAGTTGTGGTAAAGATGAAGCACATGAGGGGACGGATCAGGGCAACCTATAATAAATCGGTAGTAAAGAGGAATTTTCAGATAGGAGACCTGGTCCTCCGCAGAACTGACTTAGGTAAGACCAAGGGAAAGCTAGACGCTACTTGAAAAGGACCGTACAAGGTCACGAAAACTCTTGTAGGAGGGGCTTATGAATTAGAGTAGATGGATGGAGTCAAAGTACCCCGAGCGTGGAATGTAGCAAACCTACAAAAATATTATGTGTAAGACTAATGCATGAAACTTATTTATATAAAATATGTTGTTTGAATTTATCCGTGTTTAATTGCAAACTGACCTGATTGTCAGCAAAAAAAAATTTAACCCTGATTGGCTAAGGGCGGATGCCCCGAAAACCTGACCTGATTGTCTAGTAAAATCTTTAGCCCTGATTGGCTAAAGGACGGATGCCCCGAAAACTTGACCTGATTGTCAATAAAAACTTTTAGCCCATATTGGCTAAGGGCGGATGCCCCGAAAACCTGACCTGATTGTCAGTAAAGATTTTAGTCCTGATTGGTTAAGGGCAGATGCCCCAAAGATCTGACCTGATTGTCAGTAAGATTTTTAGCCCTGATTGGCTAAGGGCAGATGCCCCAAAACCTGACCTGGGTTGTCAGAAAATTTCTAGACCCGATCGGCTAAGGGATAGATATCCCTGACTCGACTTGATAGTCGGTTAAAAGCATGAGCCCAAGATTTTATTCTTAAGCCCGATTGGTTGAGGGATATATATCCCCAACTGACCTGGTGGTCAGGATACGAGCGTAAGTTCCTAAAAACCTAGGCCAGATAGACTGAAGGATGGATAGCCCTGATTTAATCCAGTTGTTCAAAATGCATCCTGAAAGTTTTGATTTGAGACTGATGGCCCATTATGGAAGAAACTCAGAACATATTGAAACGCGGGTGTTATTTCAAGAAAATCCAAGTACATGAGAAAAGATCGCGGAAAATGAAGAAATGAAAATACAAACAAAATGAAATTAAAAAGCATCATGAATGGGATAAAGGTGCCCTTCGGCCAAAATCCAAAACCCATCGTAGGCGCCACAGCTCACGCTCAGTCTCATGAAAGCGGACGCGCTTGTAGTGGAGTTTTTTCTGTCTTTTCCTCTCCAGAAGTTTGCGCAGTAGGGAGAATTTTTCACGCAGTTGGGCATTCTCTTCGGAGAGATGAAAGTTTTTGTTGAATAAAGCAATATCTTTCTTTTTTCAGGTTATCAATTTCTTCAGAAAGAGCATATGAAGCCATGATAAAAAAAAAATATGCAGGAAAGAAGAGGACTTTATAGATAAATAAAAGGTACAGAAGGTACTAGGGTTTCCTGAATTTTTGGAAATTCTAAGTATATACAGATAAGATAGAAAAAGACAAGAATATTGTTCAGCAATATAGGCTCATGATCTAAATAAAAACAAAAAAACAATCCTGAACAGAAGACGCCTAAACCCCATAATCCGCAGTGTCCAGCTCTCCACTAGCTGGCGCTGCAACCCTGGAGACTTCTCCAAAATCTCTCAAACTTGGTGCTGCCCTGGAGCTCACCCAAATTGGCAAACGTAGGAGAAGTCACAGTCATTGGAAAGGCCAAAGTTGGTGACTGCTCGGGGGGGGGGGGGGGGGGAGGAGGAGGAGCAGAAGGCTTGACGGATGTATTCAGCAAATTCAGGGGCCCCCAAGCTGGTGAAGCCGATCATCCTCTGCAACGTGGGAGAAGCTGGTAGGCTCCGGAGGAGTTTCTAGAGGAGCAGAGCGGTCGAAGGGAACTGAGGGGTTCTCGGCAGACCACTTGGCTTGGGCGTCCAGACCGAGATGGTAGTAGACCTCAGCCTCGGGGACCAAAATATCATACAGCTTGATAGAACCAAGGAAAGCCCGCCGAGTTGTCTCCCTGGTCAGCTGGATGAGCCTCTGACCTTCCTCAGAGTTGAGAAATTCAATTCGGCCCTTAGCGCGTCCCTCAGTTCGGCCCCTGGCTTCGCCATCAGCTTCTCCCTCAGCTCGCGCACGCTGGAGTTTCTCTTTAAATTCCTCCTCCCGGATCATAACTAGAGCTCGTATCTTCCCTTAGGATTCCTTAGCCTCTTGCATCCCGGCTCGAGCAGTTTCTAGCTTAGCCTCAGCAGCCTTCAGCTCATTCTCAATAGCCTTCAGTTTTGCCTGGGAATCATGCATCTCGGCTTTCCTCTTCTTCACCCGGGCAGTCAGTCTTTTCTCTCGCTCCTGCAAGGCCGCGTATTTCTTGGACAGATCGACATTCATCATAAAACCCCAAGCTCGTGCCACCAGGGCAACTCTCTTTACAGTAGCCTAGAAGGAAGAGAAAGAAATGATAAAAAAGGAAAAGGGAAATAGGGTAATAGTAATCGAAATGGCAAAACTCCTACCCGAGCCTCGTCCTGGCAGTAGGACTCGATCAACTCGTGATCAACCCATTTGTCCACAGTTCGACGGTCAATAGGGGGGATTGCCTCATGACAAACTGAACCGCCACATCCCCGGGGCAGCTCAGGACGGAGGACCCGATGAAGAAGCTCTAATTGGGGATGTTTATTGGGGGCATCGGTGCAGCCGACCCTTGGCCAGATCGGGCGTGCTTGCGCGGGGCCAATGCCTGCTCATCTTCGAAGCCAGAGGGAACAGTTAGGTCCACGGCCGGGCTAATCGCCCGCTCAGGAGAGGTTGTTCCCTCCGACCTAATGGGTCCCTCCAACCTCGCAGGGAGCTCCTCCGCCTCTGGAGTCACGGATGCTTCAGGGTCAGGAGATGAGGAAGCCCAAGCCGGCTCGCCGAGAGGACTCTTTTGGCCACCGGCATCGGCCCTTTTCCTCCTTGAGGCCATCCTTTCTCTCACCATATCGACTGAAAAAGAAATTTGTCAAAAGGATGAATAAAAGTAAAGATAAAAGTAAACACTTGAGAAATACTCGAATCTGGAGAATATATATTAAGAGAAGGAGAGTTGGTCAGCTCTTGAATATACCGATCTCAGGAGGGAGAGGACCGGTCTCCTTCTGAGCATTAAAGAAGCTCAAGAGGTCAGGCTTGAGAAGTTTGGTCAGGTGGAAAATGTTTTGGTTGAGGGTGGCTATGTACTTTGCTGGATAAGGATGTCGGTCTCCTTTGGACAAATGGGCCTGGTGTGGTAGACCGTTAATAGGACCAAGGGAGAATCCCTAGTCGCCTGAACACTGAACAAAAATGAACTTCTTCCTACAGGCCTTATTGGAGGAAGGGATCCCGATCAGAAAGCGAATGTCAGCTCGGGCAGACAAATAGAAAAATCCAGACGAAGAACTCTTGGCTTGGAACAAAGAATAAAACATCTGGGCCGTAGGAATAAGCCCAGAAAATTGGGCCGCCAGGTGGAACCCTATCATAACCCTAAAGGCGTTGGGAATGAATTGATGTACCAGAATCTGGTACATCCGCGACACAGCCAAGATGAAGGGATAGGCGGGCAAACTTAACCCCACCTGAGATTGGTCAACGAAGAAGGTTAGATGATTAGGGGGAGGTCGAGATGCTCTCTCACCAGAAGCTGGGTTGGTGAAAGATAAATCGTCAGAGATGGGGAATTTGGAGCGTATATCCCGGAGGGTTTGATTCCTAATGATAGAAACTATATTTTCCTGGTCATGGCCGGGGAGAATCTGATGTCGCTCACCCTGAGAGGCCACCGGCGGTGTCGCCGAGGAAGATATATTAATGCAAGATGACGAATTCCCAGAAGATGAGAGAGAAAAAGAGATGGAAGTTGACATAATTGAAATCTACAGGAAGGTGAGAAAGTACCTGGTTTTAGGGGAAAAAAGCCTTGATCGGAAAAGGAATGGAGCGAAGTGTTCTGGAGAAAATATGTAGGTGCATAAGGATTAAAATGGCGAAAAGTGTGAAAGTGATATACTTTGAAAACCAATCTTTAGGAAACAAGGGAGATTCAGCAGGATTTGTGCATTAAAGACGTGTCAGGGCACGGTACTCGAAAGGACACGTCGGGGGTTGTAATTGCTGAGGTGGAATGTGAGTCGTAGCCCTTCCCCAAAAGGTGTGACTTATATGGGAAAAGGATTTTGCGGGATCTGTGCAATTAATGCATGTCAGAGCGGTATATCTGAAAAGACGCGTGAAATCTCAACCGCCATGATTAGGATATGAAAGTAGCTCAGCTCATACCCAACCATTCAGGGGAGGGACTGATTGATGCGACCTGATCTGGTGATAGACTGATTAAACAGCTTGGATAAGCTAGGACAGACTTGGTTGGTACGAGCTGAACTGGTGACCTTAGAAAGAGGAAAGCCGATGAGCCTATAGCCTGATAAGGACTGTCCTGACCTCATTCGGAGCCTTGGACAAGGTTTTAAGAGGTCAGGGATTGGGAGAACTTGACGACAGAGCTGATCTGTTTTATGGAAGGAAGTTTACAAGTCAGGCCGTCTTGAGTAACGGCCCGAGATTCGCGGGTTTTCTATTTTCGAGATCCCGGAAAGAACTTATTTGTCGTAAACTATAAATATCTCATCCCCAAGGCTGAGAGAGGTATGATGTTCTAAGCATTCTTCTCTTGATCTTGATTATTCCGATCTAAAACGCGTAACTGGCTTAAGTATCGGAGAGGTTTCCACCGGAAAACCCCCGGTGGTCCTTTCTAACGTGTCTTTGTTGGAGCAGATCGGGATATTTTCAAGGAAAGGAGTAGGTGCTATCGGAGTAATTTTCAGGACGAAACATGTTTCAATTTAATTCAAATTCTTTTTTGATGTGTGTGTGAGTGACATTTTCTAAATTTAGTTTGAAATTGTATTATATCAGTAACAATTGAATAACATTTTTATTCAATGTAAAAGATGAGCTTTATAGTTAGCAGAGCTGTTACAGGCCCTTTTTATATATGCTGCGAATAAAATTTTCCATGTTAATCTCAAATTTACATATGTTGCAAAATATTCGGGAAATGCACTTGAATTTTTATTTTTAAAGATGTTGTGTTATGATCACTACTAGTTAGTCCACCGTTGTATTTTTTATATACTTTCCAAGTTATTTATGCTATCGTATAAGTTTGTGGAAAAAAAAAACGTACGTTTAGCATTATTCATAATTTAGTCGTTTATATCTTGTATTTTCCAATTTATTTATGCTATTTTATCATTCGTGAAAGTAAAAAAAAAGAACGTATTTGAGTCATTATTTATAATTTAGCCCAGGTCCTAAAAATATCCAAGACCGGCCTGCTGGTGGCATGTCAAATCAACTAAACCAAAATAGTTATTAAAAATTTCAAACAAAATATATTTTAAAAATTTAAATAAAAATAATAAATAAAAGAAATCTGTCTGTAAAATAAAAATAAAAATAATAAAAATTAAGCGCTAACCCCCAACCCCATAATGTAATGAAACGAGTTTATGAAATTCATCATATATTGGGTTCTTAAATTGGATTTTCATAAGTTCCACGAAAATTCAACATCATCAAAAATTTTTTTTAAAATAATTATTTTATAAGTGAATTTAATGGATTCTTTTAAAGTTATAAATTATATTTATGAAGTAAAGAATTCCATTAATTATCTTTTTGATATAATCAAATACATTTAATTAAATCATATTAAAATTTATACAATTTTGTAATGTGGAATTTCATAAAATTACACTAAATTACGATGAAGTCCATAATAGAATTCACTAAATTATATACAAATTTATTGAACCCCACAAGTTAAATAATTCATCAAATCCATGTTGCGGACACCTGCTTTGATCTTTTAGCATTAAATATTATACTCGCAAGTGCTTTTACATAATCTACGCATTATGATCAAATTCGGTTTGCAACTTGGGGTGTTTTTGGAGTGTAGTACAATAATATAGCAACACTAGGAGCCAAAATGTTGAAATATCTGGGTGGAATAAAAATTTGCCTTTGGAATTGTACCAGTATAATTGTCGTGTTTTCTTTTTCGTTGCTCTTTGTTTGTGAGTATGTGTTTTTCGTTTTTGTCTCCTTATATCTTAGTTAGGGTCGTACAACTGGGACATATGGTCCCGACCTCAACGGTCAATTTATTAGGTGCACCTTGCTAGGTATTCCTATATTACGTGATAATATATGATAGTTATACGTGATGGTATATAACAGTTATACGTGATGATATGTGACAAAAATTTAGAGTTTAGGGTTTACTTTTCCATTTTGGGGTTTAGTATTATATTTTAGGGTTTAGTATTCAATTTTTAGAGTTTAATATTTAATTTTAAGGTTTAGTTTATTATTTTTTTATTTAATTTTTCATTTTAGGTCTCGGCAAAAATCTATCATTCTACCAGTTATATGTGATGATATGTGTTAGTTATATGTGACGATATGTGCCAGTTATATGTGATGATATATGATACAAATTTAGAATTTAGAGTTTAATATTAAATTTTAGGATTTAGTTTTTTATTTTAGGGATTAATTTTCTATTTTTATGGTTTAGTTTTTGGTTTTAAATTTATTTTTTTAATTTTAGGATTTTAAATTTTACATTTATAATTCAATTATTTGTGATGACATGTATCAGTTACATGTGATGATATGTTCCAATTATATGTGATGATATATGCCAGTTATATACGATGATAAATTAAATTATAGGGTGCACCTTACAAGGTGCACCTGGATCCATGGTATACTCTCTCCCTCGATGGACTGTAATTTTGTGAGGCTAAGACTGTGTGGGTCGGTCAAAACGACAATTTATTAGGTGTACCTGGGTGCACCTTGCTAGGTGTTCCTGTGTTATATGATGATATATGACAGTTATACGTGATGATATATGATATTTATAAGTGATGATATGTGACAAAAATCTAGAGTTTAGGGTTTACCCTTTCATTTTAGGGTTTAGTTTTATATTTTACGGTTTAATTTTCCATTTTTAGGGTTTAATATTTCATTTTAAGGTTTAATTTTTTATTTTTTTATTTAATTTTTCATTTTAGGGTCTCGGCGAAAATCTGTTATTCTACCAGTTATATGTGATGATATGTATTTGTTATATGTGATGATATGTGCCAATTATATGTGACGATATATGATAGAAATTTAGGATTTAGAGTTTAATATTCAATTTCGGGATTTAGTTTTTCATTTTTAGGATTAGTTTTTCATTTTTAGGGTTTAATTTTTTATTTTAGGTTTATTTTTTTAATTTTAGGATTTTAAATTTTAGATTTAAAATTTTAATTATTTGTGATTATATGTACCAATTATATGTGATGATATCTATCAGTTATATACGATGATAAATATCATCACTAAAAATGGACCCTCTTTTGTTTTGTCTGTTTGTTTTGAAGTTAATAAACTAACTTTGTATAATAAGACTTCAAGAATTGTAGGATATTTCAAATTCAACCAAGATGTAAAAATAAATGCACCGCAAGTTGACATTTTTTTCTACACATAATTAGTGTGTGACCAAATATTATTTTATTATTATTATTGATGTTATAATAACATAATTATAAACAATGATACATAATATATAACACACTAAATACTAAATTGTACCGCAAGTTTATATTAAAATAAAAAAAAATTAAATAACTAATTACATTGTAGTATAAAATAACTAAATAACAACAATTTATATTGAAAATGTTGTACCTATTTAAATATCTAATTAAATGGTATGGAGACAATAACTCCTCTCAGTTTAGCAGTATAAATAACCACCAACATTTTTTTCATGAAAAGGATAAATAAATTAAAACAGAAAAAAGAAGGGAAAAACAGATTCATTCCGAACATAAAATTTACGGGTTTGAACCAAATCGGATCAACCCATAATGGAAAATACTTAAGGAGCGTGGGCTGAACCGGAAAGTAGCCAGTCCAATCCAGGTTATTGCGGATTGGCCAGATTTGCGCACCCCTAATCTCAACTAGGGTGGAACACGAGAACTTGTTACATATAATATGCTTTTGGTTTGAACAAAAACCATAACAATACTATACCAATAGTTTGGTTTACCAAAAATCATAGCATTAATATCATATATGCTTTCCAAAAAAATTATTTCAATATATTGAATATCACAAGATTTACCTTTTAATTTACAGTATGCATCTATATATACATATATATATATATATATATATATAGATATATATAGGGGTGGGTTCAAATGGAACCATGACATTATATGCGAACCTGCGAACTAGTGCTTTTATTATATACCAGCAGTGCTTTTATTATACAATCACAGTGCTTTATTAATATTTTCAATTATATACACCAATAGTGCCTTTATTATACAATCCTAATGCTTTTAGTTAAATAAGGAAATACACAAAAAATCTGATCCATCCATTTAATTAGATCTAAGGCCAATAATTGACCCTAGGTTTACATATAGGAACATGATTCTCATTTGAACCTAATTCTATATATATATATATATATATATATAGGTGGGTTCTTGTGGAAACCATGCCTTATGTGGGAACTGAGAACCAATATCAGCCGTTAAAATCTGTTCATCAAACGGCCCTAGTTCCTTATTGTATATAAGGTAGGTATATCATTAACATTACACGCGCCATCTTTTTCTGTCTTTTAGTGGGTATCCTTGACATTTCTCCTATTTCCACAAAATCAGCCGAAAGATCAACTCCCAAAATCACTCGTGGTTTTTCAGATAGGAAACAAATTGATAATCCTTTGATCTTCTTCAACAAATAACAGCATCTGAAATTAAAATCAAAGCATCCCTAAATTTTTGCAGTTCTGCCAGAATTTATCTTCCCCGATTCGTTCGCCAGAATTTATTTTCCAAATAAGTGGAAAAACCCCATCCCCGATTTCGTTCGCCAGAATTTATCTTCCCCAAAAGATGCCAAAAGTTATCTTCCCCAAAATCAAAGCATCCCAGAATTTTTGCATCCCGATTTCGAAGCATGCCAAAATTTTTGCACCCCGATTTCAAAGCGTCTTCCCCATAATAAAATCATCCCAAGATTTTTGCAGTCCCACACACTCTTGAAAGCACGCAGGTTTCTATGCAGCGATGGGAGGCGATGTTGTGGGCCGTGCTAGAAAGCATCGCGCGAGGTTAGATTCTTGGATTGTTTATCATCTAGTTTTGATTTTTATTTTTGGGTTTTGATTGTAGGTCCGCATTGTTCATCCTAATATTACTTATTTCGATGCTATTAATCGTGTTAATATGCTATTTAACTTATAATGAAACTTGAAACCCACTGTAGGGTTTTTGACATTGCTAGTGTGTTAATATTAAATTTTTTGATGCTGAAATACATACTCCATGATGCTTCTGATAGTTATGTAACAATGCTATAACATATAGTTTTATGTGATGCTAATAATGGTTGTTTGAATTATTGTATACTTTATAATGATTTCGTGTTTAGGACATTGATAATTAAATAACACAACAATGTTGGTGTTGTTATGTCTTGAGTCTCTCGCTTCGTCGAGTTTGTACGGGGGGTCTCGCTACCTGGTCAGCGAGTCGGGGGTCAAGGAGGAGGGAAGTCCCCCTTGCCTGGGGATCCGGGAGGCGGAGATGCCCCCGACCCAAACGGTATGCAGTTTTGGGCCTTAAGTCCAATTTGGTGTATTCTCTCAATACTATATATATGGTCATTGAGATCAGAAATCTGTAACCCTAATCAGTTAATAAAATCTGTTCTTCTCTCTGCCCGTGGACGTAGCCAATTTGGTTAATCACGTAAATCTGTGTCTTTTTTACGTTTTTTGTTTATTGCTTTATAATCCTATTCATTCATAATAAACTGGTATCAAGAGCTTGGTCTATTCGATCAGAGTATTTTCGCACCATTAGGGTTTCTTTTTTGCCGACCGAGAATGTATGCTTTCAACGTAAAGGTTGACAAATTCACCGGGAGAAATAGTTTTGGATTATGGCAGATTAAGATGCGATCTCTGTTGAAGCAGTAGGGTCTGTGGGCGCCGCTATCAGGAAAACCTAAATCTAAGGATGTAGATGAAGAATAGTGGAATACCCGAGAAGAAAATGCCCACTCGACTATTATGCTATGTCTGTCTGACGATGTTATCATCAAGGTTACTGATCAGGAAACTGCAGCTACTCTCTGGTTAAAGTTAGAGAGTCTCTACATGACGAAATCTCTAACCAACAAGTTGCTCTTGAAGCAACGTCTGTTCCATTTACGCATGCAGGAAGGTACTCCCCTTCGTGATCATCTGGACAAATTAAACAAAATTTTACTAGATTTGCGTAATATTGATATTAAAGTAGAAGATGAGGACGCTGCTTTAATTTTGTTAGTATCTTTGCCTGAATCGTATGAGAATTTTGTTGAAACGTTTATTACTGGGAAAGATACTCTATCTCTGGAAGATGCTCGATCTGCCCTCCACAGCAGAGAAGACCGTTAATAGGTAACTAACTCTGCCACAGAAAATCAGGCATCGGGGCTGTTTGTCACATGTAAAGAAAAAGGGAAATTTGGGAAGAAAATAGGGAAGCCGAATTAGAAAGGTTCAAAATGTCCTAAACCCGAAGACATCTGAAATTACTGTAAAGAGCCAGGGCACTATAAGAATGATTGTCCTAAGAAGAAGAGGAAGCAGGAGAAAAAAGGGGGTGTCGGTGGTTCTGCAGCTTTGGCAGAAATAGATACGAATTCTAAAGAAGATCTGGCTTTGGTTGCAGCTGGACAACATCGTAATGATGTGTGGGTTCTTGATTCTGGGGCATTGTACCATATTTGTTCTAACAAGGAGCTCTTCTCAACTTATGAGCAGATAGATGGAGAAAAATTTTCCATGGCAAACAGTGTTGTCTGCAAAGTGTTTGGAATTGGCTCATTCAGGATACGGATAAATGATGGGGGTATTCTGCACCTTGAATGAAGTTAAGCATGTTCCACAGATGACGAAGAATCTGATATCGTTGAGTCTTCTTGACAGCAAGGGTTTCAGTTTCAAAGGTGAAGGTGGAGTTATGTATGTCTGTCAAGGTTCAAAGGTGGTCCTAACAGGCCTGAAACGTGGTACCTTATATTATCTGCAAGGTTCCACTGTGACAGGTTATGCTGATGTTGCATCATCCGAGGTTCAGACCACGAATATGACCAGGCTATGGCATATGAGGCTCGGTCATATGGGAGAAAGAGGGATGCAGATCTTTTCAAAGCGGGATCTTCTTTCTGGGCATAAAGTGCAGAGAATCAAATTCTGCGAGCATTGTGTGTTTGGGAAGCTTCATCGCATCAAGTTCCCAAAGAAGGCCATTCATCATTCCAAGGGGACTCTTGACTACATTCATATGGATTGTTGGGTCCCGTCACGTGTTGAGTCTATTGGAGGTTACAAATACTTTGTGTATATGATTGATGACTACTCAAGGATGACTTGGGTAATTATGATGAAGAACAAAAGTAAAGCGTTCTAGAGATTTAAGCAGTGGAAGGCGTTGGTAGAAAACCAGACTGGGAAGAAGATCAAGCGACTGCGAACTGATAATGGCCTGGAATTCTGTTCTTCTGATTTCAACGAGTTCTGCAAGGATGTAGAGATTGCTCGACACCATACCATTCGACACACACCGCAATAGAATGGTGTGGCAGAGCGCATGAATCAGACATTGCTCGAGAGAGCGAGATGCATGCTCTCAAATGCTATTTTGGCTAGAAAGTTCTTGGCAGAAGTAGTAAACACGGCGTGCTATCTGATCAACCGTGGTTCTCACACTGGCATTGATTGCAAGACACCTTACGAGGTATGGTCTAATAAACCTGCAGATTATTCGTTGTTGAAGGTTTTTGGGTGTACTGTTTACTATCATGTTAGTGAGGGTAAATTAGAATCAAGAGCTAAGAAGGGTATATTTGTTGGTTTCGGGGATGGAGTTAAAGGATATAGAATCTGGTCACCTTCAAAAAATAGAGTTATATTCAGCAGGAATGTGATTTTTGATGAGAATTCTATGCTTAACCCCGCTGTGAAGACCATTGGTGCAGAAAATTGTAGTAGTGTTGATAAACAGGTGGATCTGCAAGTCACTCTCGATGAGAGTAAATCACAACTCCAAGGTGGAGAAGATCAACATACTACTGCTGAAAGTACAAGTTCAGATGTTCATTTAGAAGCTCGCCAGACAAGCATAGCTATTGATAGAGCTAGGAGAACAGGCGTGAAGCCTCCTGTGCGGTACGGTTTTGAGGATATGGTGACTTATGTATTACAAGTCGCTGACGAGGTGGAAGAGGAAGAACCATCTGTAGGTGAACCATTCACATACAGAGACACTATTTCAGGTAGTGAGTCGGCTCAATGGTTCACTGCAATGAGAGAAGAGATGGAATCACTTGACAAGAATCTGACTTGGGAGTTGGTCAAACAGCCAAAGGGGAGGAAGATTGTTACTTGCAAATGGATATTCAAGACGAAGGAAGAAATCACATCTGGTGAGGGTGGTGAGATACAAGGCTCGATGATCGAAGATTTCTTAGCACTCTAAGAAATCGTCTCCGTAATAGTACGGAGTCGATTGTAGAGCGGTAAGCTTTTCCGAGTCGTGTCTCTCGAGGATAGATATAATCGTCGATCGGTGTTTTTACTTACTCTCTTGCTAATAAAAATTACACTAATCTAAACTAAGAAAGCATTAAGTCATTGAGTGGGTTTTGAGTTTTATGCTAAAGCTTTAAAAGGAGACTTTAATTAAAAATGATTGGGTTTAGGGTGTTCGGTTCGTCTCCACGATCAATCGGTTTTTGCCGAGTACTTAATCCACGATTCGGGGTTGTCAATCCCAAATGTTGATCAAGTATTGGGGTCGTCAATTCCAATTCTCAACAAAATCCGATTAATGGTCCTAAATGAACTTAAACCCTAAACCTGTAATTTCTAAACTAGTTGCATCAAATACAAATTAAAGCTTGCTTGAAAGTATTAAAATTTACTAAACTAAGAAGGCTTGCAAATTGAAAGAGGAAAAAGGAGGGAAATTAAAAGCTTGAAATTGAAAACAAGTCAAAAGCATTAAATGGAAAGAAAGTCAAATCACCAAAGAGGAAAGCTTCAGACATCTTTCAAGAACCCAAGAGTTTGTTTAGACTAAAGAGGTAAAAATCTTCAAACCAACATCCAGGAAGTTTTGAAAGAAAACAAAGGCAAGAGGAATTGAATTGCAAGAACAACAAGACAAACTAAATCTAACAACATACCCTAAGCAAATTGAACTAACAAACACAACACAACAACATGAACAATAAACCAATAACTAAGCATAAAAGTAAAGGGAAAGAAAACTACCAATCTCATTGAACACCAAAAGCTTCAAATCCAAATTACAACCTTCAAAAGCAACCAAATATTCAATACAACAAAGAGCAACAAGTGAAGGATATTGTCACCTTCTCCAACACTTGCTAACCTAAACTAACCTAATTAAACTAATTACTAAGCTAGCTAAACTACACTAAACTAAGGATTTAATAGCTAGGTTTTGAAATGCAAGAGTAAAGGCTTGGAGGAAATGGAACAAGTCCAAATTCCACCAACAAAGGGTTGGATAAGGTTGGAGAGAGCTGGTCCTACATATACAAATACGCAGGGGCAAAATCATCAATACAGGTCAAAATCTCAGAAATTCCTGCGTTGCAGTCGATCGACTGCTTCGCCCAAAATCGGCAAACTCACTACCGAGCAGTCAATCTGGAGAGGTCCAGTCGATCGACTGGATCGTCAGTCGATCGACTGAAAGCCAGTCGATCGACTGGTACGGCTACTCCCGGCTCGATTTTCTCATTTCCGCTCTAAACGTCTACTGGCTGTCGCTCCTCATTCGCGATGTGTTACCTTGCTTGTCCATTACAGTCCGAGTTGAGTGGGATGCCTCCAAACATGAGCGGGCTCCACTTGGGCATCCTTTGGCCAAAAGTACAAAAAAGAGTAAAATATACAAAAAACTAGTAAAAACTGCACAAAAGTTACAAAAACCTAAAACTAACAAAATAGGCCAAAACGACTCATAATACCCATAAATACAAGTAAAACACATGCAAATGCGACACAAAAAGGTAACAAAAAAGTGTACAAAAAGGTACAAATCACTCGACTAGTTGCAAGAGGGTTCACACAGAAGGAGGGGGTTGACTATAATGAGATATTCTCACCAGTGGTTTGACACACTTCCATTAGAGTGTTACTAGAAATGGTTGCACAACAGGATTTAGAGCTTGAAGAACTGGATGTGAAGACATCTTTTCTACATGGAATTCTCAAAGATGATATTTACATGACTCAACCAGAGGGGTTCCAGGTTCTGGGGAAGGAAGATTATGTTTGCAAGTTGAAGAGATCTTTATATGAGCTAAAGCAGTCTCCAAGGCAGTGGTATAAGAGGTTTGACAGTTACATGATCCAGTTGGGATACAACAGGAGTCCARATGATTGTTGTCTGTATCAAAACAAAACAGATGATGGTTCCATGATTTATCTCGTTCTGTATGTGGATGATAAGCTAATAGCTGCAAAGTCCAAGTCTGATATTTAGAAGCTGAAGGATCTGCTCAGTGTTGAGTTCAATATGAAGGATTTGGGTGC
>BMAC01000086.1:978265-990186 GCA_014905375.1 Phtheirospermum japonicum | reverse complement strand
TCTAACCGCTAAGCCAATTGATACCCCAAGTGCTACAAATATTGATTTATCCGCTGATTATACACCGAAGTCTGTAGCTGAACAAAAATACATGTCTCGAGTCCCATATCTAATGCAGTAGGGAGTTTGATGTATGCTATGGTCTACACTAGACCCGATCTTACACATGCTGTGAGTGTTGTCAGTAGGTTCATGGGACGACCTAGAAAGGAGCATTGGCAAGCTGTGAAAATGATTTTCCGTTATCTTAAAGGTACGTATGATGTTGGTCTCTTGTATGGAGGTGATGTTCATGGTTCTGTGACTGGTTACTCTGAATCTGACTGTTTCACCTGAAAATATTACCACGCTTGAGATCAAGCCTCCACCTGACACAAGCTTGACCTTCACCCAAAAACACGTTAGAAAGGGACCACCGGGGGTTTTCCGGTGGAAACCTCTCCGATGCTTAAGTCAGTTATGCATTTTTCGTATCTCAGTGAGCAATGAAAGGAATGCACAAGAATGTCATACGTCTCTCAGCCTTGGGGCTGAGCTATTTATAACTTTCCCCAGTAGGGACCCCTTCCGAAATCTCGGAGACAAAGGCCGCAAATCCCGAGCTGTTGTGCAATAACCACGACAAGTGGTCCCCCCTGCTCCCTTTTGGGACGTCAGAGCGCCTGGTCTCCCATAACCCTTCTTAGCGAGTTCCAATCAGGTCAGGATGTCTTTCCCGACTAAGCCTTTTGACCCTAATCTCTCCTGAGAGAGAGCAGGTCAGATCAGGATTATCCTGAGCCAGGGTAATCCTTTCCTGGTCTCCATCTGTTTTCCTGACCTCTTCTGGAAAACCAGCTCAGGGCCTTACGGGGGTATGACAAGTCAGGCCCCTTATTGATTCTAAATCAGGTCTACCCCAATCCAGGTCTGCCCGTTCAGGCCATATCAATTCGTCCCCCACCCCCCCCCCCCCCCCCCCCCCTCCCCGAAAATGGTTGGGGTAGATCTGTAAAAACTCTAAGTCTTCTTTTGGGAGTAATTAAGGCTCCATGTCTTTCCACTTTCCGTATCTGTACAAATCCCAAAAAATCCGCCCTTTGACCAGGCCTGATCATTGGCACTATCAGTGACGGTCCATATCCAGAAATGGTTACCGTATCTACATGTCTTCTCGAGTACTGTACCACTGACAGGTCAGTGACGTTTACCCTACCCACCAACGGTTGGCGTTCCAGCTCATCGCCTAGGGTACTGTTTATTTGACAATCATTAAATGCGGGAATCCCATCAAGATCCTGCTTTTTACTCAATTTCTATTTTAAGAAAATATCCTCCTCCATATTCTCGTTATCTTCTCTCTCTTCCTCACTTTCATATTTTCAATCTTCGCAAACATATTCGTTCTCTGTCTTTTCTCTCCGGCGACTCAGTATCATCTCCAAGCTTTTCCGATCATCTCTATTACCACGTAATTCTCCGATCCTTATTACTTTTCCCATAATATCGAGGTCCTCATCTTCTTCATCTGCCAATTTTCCTGCTACCCATTCTCCCACCGCCGTTTCTTCTTTTGCCACTTCTTCTCCGGCGGCGTCGGCTTCGCCGTCATCCTCATTTGAGTATCTGCCGCCTATCCCGGACCACCCCAAATTCTGCTCCATCCTCAGCAATAAATCCGTTGAGGAACTTCGTTATAAATAAAAAATTCCCCAAGAGTTTGATCTAATCAACCCTCCACCGGGCGTCCTTGCATGTCAGGCGCCGTCTGACCAACTAACTTTTTACGCCGACCAATTTCAAGCGGGCTTGCGCCTCCCTGTGAATCCCCTGATGTTGGAGATTTCCAGCCTGTATAAAATTCATATTTTTCAATTTACCCCCAACTCCTTCCACATTATCGTAGGTTATAATTTAGCCATGTGATATGCTGGTCTGGTTCCCATGGCCCATACCTTTTATCAGCTCTATCAAGCCAAGAGCTCTCCTCCTAACTCCTTTTATTTGAGCACCAGACCTGGAGTTCAGTTTCTACATGGGATCCCTTCTTCCAACAAGGCTTGGAGGAAGAAGTTCATATTCGTACACTGTTCTGGAGATTGGGGTTCCCCCCCCCCCCCCCCCCAAAGCCCATTGAAAAACTGCCCCCTCAAGCATCTCTGACTGTGGGAGACAGGTCTCCCCGGTTGCTAAAAACAACTTCTACCCTCAACGAAAATGCACTTCACCTCTCTCAACTCCTCTTACCCTTTGTTTTAGATATTTTCAATGAGCGAGAAGAGACAGGCCCTCTAACTCGTGAAATTGGTAAAAAACCTTTTTTACCCCGGCCTATCCCTTGCGCCTTTATCTTTCGTAAATTTCTAATTCTCTTTTCTCTTCTCTTTTTCAGCAAGTATGATGCAGAGAATGATTGAAGCTCGCCAGCAAGGAGCAGAGGTGGCTCCCGAGCAAAGGCCTCAAGAAATAGGCCCTTCTTCCTCTACGAGGCTGGGCCCTAACTCTCCCAGGGCGCTTCCATGACCTGAAGTAGGACTGACCATCCGCTCCGACTCAAGAGAGGACAACAATGTTCCTATGGCGAAGAGGCCCAGGGCTACTCGTGGCATGACCACTCTCCCTCCTCCGGTGCCATCTAACCCCAACTCTAATCTCTTAATTAACACTTCAGTCTTGAAGTGTTCTAGGGATATAGCCCTGCAGTTTATGCGAGGACAGTGCCCGACCTCTGATCGTCGCGTCCTGGAGAAGATGACTGACTGCGAGCTCCTAGAATCGTGGTGCCAGGATGAGGCCCGGGTTAGTTCCTTTTCCTTCCTCCTTTAACCCCCCTTTTCTATCTTGCTAAGATTCTAATTCCTTTTGCTGTTTAGGCGGCTTCCAAGAAAGTTGTTTTGTGTGCACGAGCTAGAAGCTCCATGATGAAATCTGACCTGATTCGGGAGCACAAGGCACTACAAGAAAAAGAAAAGCATGTGCGTGCGCTAGCCAAGAAGCGAGGGTCCGAGATAAAAAAGCTTAAGGCGGAGATGGCCGAGATGAAAAAGGCTGAGGCAAAGGTGATCGAGATGGCTCGCAGTGAGGCGCGAGATGAGGCTCTGGAAGAGGCTAAGAGCTTAGCTGATGGCATCTTGGCTAAAGCTTGGGAGGGCTGGGAGACAGAATTCTTGAACTCTGAAAAGGGTTTGAAATTGATCCAGCACACCAGGGAGACAACCCGAAAGGCCTTCCTGGAATCTGAGGAGCTTTACTCGTTGCTTGTCCCGGAGGCCATGGGCTACTATCACTTTGGCCTGGATGCGCAGGACAAATGGGCCTCGGACCACCCTGGCCTTCCCTTTGACAGGAACCTTCCCTTGAAGACACCACCCGAGCCGACATCTTTCACTTATGCTCCAGAGCAAGATCGTTTGCATAAGCTCGGAGCGGCTGAGTTTGCTGAGCATGTCTTCGCCACACTTAACATTCCTAAATCAGAGCAGCATCAGCCAGACCAGGCCTTTACTTTGGCTCTTCCTGCATCCACTCCATCCCCCACCTTCGCCGGTCAGGGTGAGCTGCCGGGAGGGGTTTCTCCTGGTGCTTTGGCAGAGGAAACCGTGGAGCAGCTCGTGGAAGAGCTAGATGCAGGGATTTAGACTTAGATCTACTAGGGTTACCTTTGCTCTTTCAGACAAATCTGTTTGTTGTTTGCCAACGTGGCTGATCTGTTCTTTTTATGTGTCTCTTGTATGCTGAACAGTTTTTTTTGTCATGTAATGACTTTTCATTTTTTAGGGTTTCCTGGTTTTCTGGAAACCCTAGTACTTTTATTCTCTATGGCACGTGTTTTGTTTTCTTTATATACGTGCGTTTATGATTTTTTGTCTTTCAATTTCACAATGGCTTCCCCTTCCTTGCTTGAAGAACTTGATACTGTGAAGCGAAAAAACCTTTCTCTGTTTGCTGAAAATTTCAAACTCACAGACAAACTGTCAGCCCTCCGGGAAAAAATCTCCTACATGTGCCGGCTTCTGGAGAGGAAAAGGCAGAAAAAGTGCCACTACAAGCGAGAGTGGGTCGAGCTTCGCCAGCTGAATCGTCAACTGGAGGAGGAAAAGGCCGACTTGACGGAGTCGGTAAACCGGCTGACCGTCGCCTCTAGCGAGGCTCATGCTATTTCCGAGCGAGCCGACAGGTATCGCCAATGCTACATGCGACCGAGCGTGAGCTATGGCGTGTTTGTTGGGTTCTAGCCTCTGACCAGAGGACTCCTGCTTCTCAAGGATGAACGTTTCTGGGCTTATCGAATTTTTATATTTTCTGTTATTCTTTGCACCTGTAATCAAACTTGCCAATTTCTATCTCATGGGTCTGTTGTCCCGTTGTATTCGAAGCCCATGGATCTGTAAGAGGCCGGCACGTCGTCGCGCATAACCGCATCCGTAAATGGTGTACCCCTCCATGTCGGCACCGCACCTGTGCTCGCCATCTTCCTTTTGAACTCCATGACCTCTTTCTGCAGATTTTGCATTTGTTCAGTGAGGTCCGGGATGGTTTGGCTCGAAGTTTCACTTTCAGAAGCGGAAAAATTCTCTTCCTCATCCTGGAGAGGAGTCCGGACCGTGCGCTGGGCGCGAAATGGCTCCGTTTCCGGCGGTAGGACTGTCTGGGGTGGGGGCATTTTGGACGGAGCATCGAAAACTCTGTGAACTTCCTATCCACAGCCACTTCCACAACCTTACCGATGAGTTCGGGCAGTTTCCCGAGAAAGGCATCATTCAGCACTCCGCCGTCAGCTTGTGTAGATCCCCCAGGGGGGGTGGGGAGGGGTTTCATGACGCTTGGCCCGATTTTTGCTGGTGGTCTTACCCCTGACGGCCCTGTCGCCGACGATCCGGTCGGTTTTGGCATGCCCAACGGTGCGGTAGAGCTTGGCGTACCACCCAGCTCCGCCACCAGATTCCGCCGGAGCCCTGCTGAATCCATGTACTATTCTCACATCTTAGCTTTGAACACTTTTCCACAGACGGCGCCAACTGTTTCACCTGAAAATATTACCACGCTTGAGATCAAGCCTCCACCTGACACAAGCTTGACCTGCACCCACAAACACGTTAGAAAGGGACCACCGGGGGTTTTCCGGTGGAAACCTCTCCGATATTTAAGTCAGTTAAGCGTTTTTCGTATTTCAGTGAGCAATGAAAGGAATGCACAAGAATGTCATACCTCTCTCAGCCTTGGGGCTGAGCTATTTATAACTTTCCCCAGTGGGGACCCCTTCCGAGATCTCGGAGACAAAGTCCGCGGATCCCGGGCCATTGTGAAAATAACCACGACAAGTGGTCCCCCCTGCTCCCTTTTGGGACGTCAGAGCGCCTGGTCTCCCATAACCCTTCTTAGCGAGTTCCAATCAGGTCAGGATGTCTTTCCCGACTAAGCCTTTTGACCCTAATCTCTCCTGAGAGAGSAGGTCAGATCAGGATTATCCCGAGCCAGGGTAATCCTTTCCTGGTCTTCATCTGTTTTCCTGACCTCTTCTGGAAAACCAGCTCAGGGCCTTACGGGGGTATGACAGGTCAGGCCCCTTACCGATTCTGAATCAGGTCTACCCCAATTCAGGTTTTCCCGTTCAGGCCATATCACTGACTATGCTGGAGATGTTGATAGTAGAAGATCTATGACTAGTTATGTCTTCACTCTTGGTGGTTCTATTGTTAGTTGAAAGGCAACTCTACAGGCTACAGTTACTCTGTCTTCAACTGAAGCAGAATATATGGCACTGACAGAAGCTGCTAAAGAGGGAATTTGGCTGAAAGGGCTTGTAGGTGATCTTGGTCTACATCATGATCAAGTTGTTGTGTTTTGTGAAAGTCTGAGTGCAATCTGTATGACCAAGGATCAGGTCCATCATGAGAGTACCAAACATATTGATGTGAGGTATCAGTTTTTGAGGAATGAGCAGAGAATCAAGGTGATGAAAGTAGGTACTGCTGATAATCCTGCTGACATGTTCACCAAGCCGGTCCCACATAGCAAGTTTTGACATATTGTTTGGACTTGCTAAACGTCACAAGCTGTTAGTTGCCCAAGGAGGGCAAATTTGAGGCAGAGAGAAAGAGTCTTTTCATCTGGCATTGTAATGATGCATCTGCAAGGAAGATTCAAGTCAAGGTGGAGATTTGTTGTTATGTCTTGAATCTCTCGCTTCAGCGAGTTTGTACGGGGGTCTTGCTGCATGGTCAGCGAGTCGGGGGGTCAGGGGGGGCGAAGTCCCCCTTGCCTGGGGGTCCAGGGGGCGGAGATGCCCCCGGCCCAAACGGTATGCAGTTTTGGGCCTTCAGCCCAATTTGGTGTATTCTCTCAATACTATATATATGGTCTTTGAGATCAGAAATCTGTAGCCCTAATTAGTTAATAAAATTTGTCCTTCTCTCTACCCGTGGACGTAGCCAATTTGGTGAATCACGTAAATCTGTGTCTTCTTTACATTTTTTGTTTATTGTTTTATAATCCTATTCATTCATAACAGTTTGATTACTTATTAAAATGATACTAACAGGTGTGTACGATGCTATTTACTATTAATGAAAATCGAATGGGCAAAGATGATTGATGTGAATTCAAGTATTAGCCACCGATACCAAATTATGAGAGGTTATAGTGCTAGAATATATGTCATGTAGTTCTTTTTAATGTTTGATAGCTTAATATCGAACTGACTCTATTATACTAGTTGCACTGCTATTAATAATTATTTACTTTGCTAATTTTCTATTTTTGCTAATATGCATGCTAATTGTCACAAGTATGGTATAATGAAAATTGCTTAAATTATAATTATAATATGCTAATTATAATATTATGTAGCATATGATAAATATAATATGCTAATTATAATGTAAATATTATGTAGCATTATGCTGATAATAGTAGCAGTATGCTAATATGCATGCTAATTATCACCAGTATGCTAATATGTATGCTAATTGTCACAAGTATGGTAATTATAATGTAAACTGCTTAAATTATAATTATAATATGTTATTATAATATTAGCAGCATGCTAATATAGAAATGCTGATTATGTCAATTATGCTAATTATAAAAAATATATATAATTGCATGGATATGCTAATTAGATGGTTCATGTTTATTCTATTGGTTGAAGATTACTCTAATGTGTATGACTTAATTGTTAACATGTCTGCTACTTGATTATGTTAATTTCATGGAGATTTAGTTACTAGGTAAAATGTTTACAGTGGTTGTTTTAAATTATCTTTCATGCTTTTCTTTTTTTTCTTCTTCTGAAAACGAAATATTACTTGTTGCTAACATAGTTTTCCTGTTGCAATGCTTTATTTTATTTTGGGACAATTACGAAAACTACCCTCAGGTTTTGAGTATTTACAGAAAAAAAGCATCTAACTTTGAAAATTACAAAAAAAAAACCCTTGAGGTTAGTTCGACACACATTTTGGCCCAATCGTTAGTTGACCTAACGGAAATCGTTGAAATAATCAAATATTTAACATTTAGACCCCGTGGCTTTTCAGAATATTATAAATAGTCCAACTTTTCATATGTCCTTTTATAATATATAGAAAAATCGAGGGATGTAAATGTAAATGTCAATTTGGGGTTATTTTTAGGTATGTAATAGTAAAAATATTTGATAAAGCCAGCAATTTATGTTCCATTAACGGCACGTGCAAAATGCAAGGCGATTGTAAAATGAAGGGAGGTTCTTGTAATTTTGAAGTTCGCTGGTTTTGTCTTGTAGTTTGGTCAAATCTCACAGTAGCCATTGGCAGTTCCAGCCTCATAGTATTCCTGAAGTGCATGCATGTGCAAACTTACCTTGGACGAACATTTAAATATATTTCTCTTATCAAATTGAGCTTCATTTATTGTGTGTGAATGTGAGAATAAGGAAGAAACAAACTCCTATGCCTGCCACATGCTCTAAAGAAGAGACGGTAAATTTGCTCTTTATTTGGTATCTGCTCTGTCTGAATTGTTAGCCAAATCAGCAATTCATATTTTGAATAACATTCATGCAACTGTGGTAGTGTTTGTTTGTTGTTGTTTTCGCAAAGATGATGTGAACAAATCATTCAATTATTTATGTACCTGATCAATATAAAGTTTCTTCAGGTGCTAATGCCATAGGTTTAAGAGAGAAACTATGGGTTGCTTGCGAGGTGATAAAATCTATTTGATAGAATGCTAATTACAATCTATTTTATAAAATGTTAATTATAATATGCTAAATATGTTGAAGCATGCTAAATGTGTTTGAATTATTCTGAAAATATGCTAATTACAGTATGCTAAAAATATGGACAATTATGCTAAAAATACATATACAGTATGCTAAATGTTTTGAATTATGCTAAAACAAGAATAATGCTAAAATACAATATACAATATGCTAAATGTGTTTGAATTATGCCAAAAATATATGATTTGTGCTAGTTATCTTTGAAGTGCTAATTATGTGCATTGACATTGCTTAATACTTGTGTTTGATGGTGCTTATATATGTATTTATATAAGGGTAATTGTAGATTAAGGATAATTTCTGCTTAATACTTGTCTCAATTACTTTAGGATGATTGTAGATTAAGGATAATTTCTGCTTTAGCATGAATAAGCATTTTGAGATGTTCTCAACAGAAAACAGTTTTTTACCCCAAGGTAATAAAATTAAGGGCATATGATCATATATTATATTTATGATCATTTCATTGCAGTTGGTTTTTATAAGCAGAAAGAAAGAGATCAATCACTCTGAAATTTGTTCTTATATTTATTAAATCACGAGTTAGGTGGAAAGTGAGTCTGATTCTGTGGAAATGTGTTTTGATCTTCAGAAAAACTCTTAATTTGTTGGTTGTAATAGTGACTTATTAGGACACTGGAAGATCTAGATATTACATTGATGGTCTTTTTGTAGGTATAATTTTTTGTTTCTTAGCCTTCAGCAGATTTTTCAGTTGATCTCCATTCATCACCTTGTATTATTCTAAAAATGATGTGATTAAAATACTTGAGACTAACTGATTTGTTTTTAGTAGTTGAACCTGTGATCCTGGCTCATGAAATGTGTATAATAGCTACATTAAAAACTCTCTATAGTAATACTCTATATAGGAATAAACTCCCTATAGTAATAAAAAGTCCAAGTACCAACTTGGGACTAGTTATAAATAAGAATAAACTCCACATTGTCATAAGTCATACATTTCTCAAGTCCCGTCTTAAGGATTTATACCTCTATATAGGAATAAATGATTAATATATTATAAAAATATTTATTAGTTATATTTTTGTTTATCAAAATCAAAGTTTATAATCCCTAGATTCATTTCTTGATTTAACTCAAGTGTATGTATTTAAATTGTCAAAGTTTATAGTCCCTAGATTCATTTTTTGATTTAACTCAAGTGTATGTATTTAAATTTCTTAGTCAAAACTATTAAATTAGTTACATGAACTTGTGAGATAGATAATATACAATGTATATGTTATTTTTATATTTATATTATTTTTTATACGAAAAAATTATTTTTTTTTGTAAAACTCTATACAAGAATAACTCCGTACAGTAATATTTTTTCCCGTTCCCAACGATATGACTGTATGGAGTTTTTACTGTATATAAAATGTGAACTAGCTGAAAATGCGTAAGGCTAAAAAGTCCATGACATGTACTTTAAACCTGAATTTATTTCTTAAGCCTGTATGTGCCCTTTTTTCTTTTCTTTTTATTTATTTATTTCTTTTCGAGTATTTTAGCATCTTTAAATGCACTTTGTTGGAATAACTTATTTTATGACTTTATGCAACTTCACTGCTTTGGTGTGCTCTTGGATAATCAAGACTTTAACTTGTATATATAGTAGATCTTGGTGCTCCAGTAATGGAGACACTCTTGAGAAGAAGAGTCCGGATATAGAATGACCCAACCCCTGTCTCGATTTTCATAATATAACTATTCATAGAAATAGAATTACGTTTGTTTAATCTAATAATAAGTTAAGCAATATTTTCTTTGTTCGTTGAATTAGGACAAAAACCATCGCAAAACTAAATACGATAAATTCTCTAATCCGAGTATGACATATTTGAGCCAATTAGTAATAACAATAATAGCAGCATATACATATGATATTGATCATGCCAACATCAAGATGCATAATTTATATATAAAAATGATGATGCTTTCCCCCTGTTGAGTTGGCGTCAGTGAGAGGATGAAGGACTCGAATAAATCTGCATTGCAAATCATTGTTCTATATTGCATGGAAATAATTAGTAGTTAACGATAATAAATTATTGTCTTGGAGATTTTGGTAAACAAAGAAGGTAAAGAAATATCATTGATTTTCTTTTCATCTTTTATAAAGATATAGTTGGCATATACGTATGATTGTGAAACTTGATTTTTTCAATAAGATGGCTTAATTATGTGCTATTTTAGGATAGTGTGAGTAATTACATAAAAATCCTTTTCAATTAATATAAATATATTAATAATATAATTAATGCGATGATCTTGGCCATACAAAATATTTGATCTAAAGGTTCATGTGGGTTCCTGGTTTCCACATGATCCTAATCCTATATATATATATATATATATATATATTATATTATAGTAGTATAATATATATATATATATATATATATATATATGTATGTATATATATATGTAGGATTAGGTTCAAATGAGAACCATGTTCCCTATATATGAAACCTAGGGTAAATTATGGGCCTTAGATCTAATTAAATGGATGGATCAGATTTTTTTGTGTATTTCCTTATTTAATTAAAAGCATTAGGATTGTATAATAAAAGCATTACTGGTGTATATAACTGAAAAAATTAATAAAGTACTGTGATTATATAATAAAAGCACTGTTGGTATATAATAAAAGCACTAGTTCACAGGTTCGCATATAATGACATGGTTCCCTTTGAACTCACCCCTATATATATATATATAGGATTGGGTTCAAATGAGAACCCCGTCATTGTATGTGAACCTAGGGACTAATCCTGGCCTTAGATCTAATATTGCACAGTGCAATTATATGTCCAGGTTCATTGCGCTTTTTACACAGTACTGTAGTGCTAAAATCAGTCCCATTTTTTTAATTTTTATATATATATATATATATATATATATATATATATATATATATATATATATATATTACGTTTTAAAACATGCAATATGTATCTTAAATTGTAGATCTTGAGAATGTGATTAATTTGATATATATTTCATTGAAAACGAATAAAATTTGAAAAAGTTATGGTTTGTTGAAGATTTGAGTTTCATTTCAAATTTTTGAATTTGCAGTTTATAGACGAAATTTGCGATGTTTTTTGTATACAATCGTAGTGTTTTTTTTTTCTTAATCTATTGTGCTTTCTAAAGAACAATGTAGTGCTCTTTGTAAACGTTGATATATGTCCAAAATACCATTTTTAATTAATTAATGCATTTTTTTACATTATTACCATGGCTGACATGTCATGATCTCAACCATCAAGATTATCCAATCTAATGGTCAAGATGAGTCCCTAGGTTCACATATAATGACGGGTTCTCATTTGAACCCAACCCTATATATATTATATGATGTGTTGTGTGTGTGTGTGTGGATTAATTATGGGCAGTTTATATAATTTTTTAGATGATATAATATATATAGTATATATATATATATATATAACACACACACACACGTTGATTAATTATGGATACTTTATATATATAATAACGAAAACCACAATTTAAAAGTAAAAATAATTAATCCCACAATTTAAAAGCAAAAAAAATACAACTAACAAAACATAAAATTGTTGATAATTACTACATTTTCCGGTAACTTTATCTCTATGCACATTTTCCTCTACATTTCACTCAATAAATTCGTTGATATAAA
>BMAC01000086.1:942781-970281 GCA_014905375.1 Phtheirospermum japonicum | reverse complement strand
CCAGCGTGCAATAAATTAAAATAAGAAGATGTGAGACCATAACAGTTATGTACTATTAATTCAAATATATAAAAATTTCAAGATAATGATTATAAGTCATGAACCTTAAACCCAAAGTCAAGTAAAAGTAATAATATGAACAGATTGTAAACTCCTATTGCAAAGAACTTAACTAACTCATATTGTGCATAAACAACAGTGAACTTTAATGACATACATATACATTTTTAAATTCTAGTCAACACTAAATATAACAGTAGGTTTTTCATCTGTTTATGGAGATGACATGAAACAATATGATCATCACAACATAGCGCGAGTAAACTCGTAAAGAAAATTGAGAATAAAAAAATAATATCTATTAAAATAAAATTAATATTACAAAATGCACCTTAAATGTTTTGATTCTCTGGTTTTCTAAGAATCTGAGGTAAGCGCATATATAGAATATCAAGATCAATTATTTTATATAAACTTAATCAATGATAATTTAATTATAAAAAAGGACAAAATATAGAAAAGAAAAAAATTGGCTTTGCCCTTTTCTCTTCTATTCACACAAATTCCTATTTAGTCAAAATACACTTAAAAATATTTCTAAAAATATATATATATATTACAATTTCAACAATCCAACTAAATCAACATAAACATTACACTCATTCCTTTAGGCGATCTACTCACTACACCCATTGCCTTTACAGATATGATCTCAACATATTTATAAAATATTTTAGATCAATTAATGTTAAACTAAATCTTGGAGCCATAATGCAGAATGTCAATTTTTCTGGTTGTAGAAAGGATTTAGCTATTCAATCAAAAAAAATGATTTTTTTTTTGTTTTGGAATCGAAATGAGGGCGACAATTATTTATAGTGATAATATTTATGCATTTTTATTTATTATAATATTTTGTATTTTTACTCTTTAAAATGACTTCAATGAAAGCACTTTCAGTTATAATGGGAATTTAAATATTGTAAATTAGTATCATTATTATTTTTCAACATGATATCAAGCGACTTCTAGAAATAATTCATACAAAAAAATAGTAAAATTTATTACCAAATTAATAAATTTCTAATTGAAATCACAAAAGTGTACCAAAATCCACCAATATTAATAAATCATACCAAAATAATACACATGATCTTCTATAATAAAAAAAGAATTCCTCACACAAAAATTATAAGGAATAAAACTGAATTTGATTATAACAAACTTTATATTACAAAAAAATTGATTTGAATTAAAATAAATTTAGAAAAAACTTTTTTTTAATAGTTTTACAAGTTTATTAGCTGAATTTAAGATTATTTATTATTATTACTATTATTATTATTATTAACTTCAGATTTAAAATTTAATATTAACAAAATATATATTGTAAAATCTTTGATCGAAAAGTAGAAATTAATGATATTTCCATAAGTATGAAAAATAAAATATAAAGAATTATTTTAATTTTTATTTAAATATTGTCACTTTTAATATAGATTGATATTAAATCAATTAATCATCCAAAATTAAATTAAATATAGATACCAATTTTATTGATTTTAATTAATGATACTGAATAATAATCCTTATTTGATTTGATATATATCTTATAATTAATGTCAATATCAATATATAATATATAGATTGCACAATTTCAACCAAAAAGGTAATTGCATTAATTGAGATTAAATATAATATTAATTGCACTTCATTTTTATATATATCTTTCCATTAGATTCTTCATTTTATATAAAAATAATTTTTACCTAAATGAATATATACTTATTTTGAAAATTTTGAGTATTCAATTAAATTTATTAAGTGAAATTAAGAAAATGTGGTTATTGATCTCTCCATCAAATAAAAAAGTATAAATGAATGATAAATATTTTTCAAAATTAGTAAATTTAATTAAGAACGTTGTAATAAATACCTTTCCATACTAAAAAATATATTTAAATATAAATAAATAAACATAATAAAACTTGAATATTAATTATATTCACTAAAAACTTAAATGAATATACACTTGTTTTGATTAAAACTCAAATATTACCATGTTTTAACTGTAGTTAAGGAAATTTGAATAATGATATTTTAAATAAAATGAAAAATTTAAACCAAATGGTATATAATTTTCAAAATAAGTAACTCTAATTATTGAGTTTGTATTAATGGTATTTCCATGAAAATAAATAATAAAATTTGAACAAAACATGGTAAAAATGAATATTCAATTGTATAAAAATAAAAAATATCTAAATGAATATATAATTATTTTGAGTGATTTGAACCTTTTTAGTATGAATTTATTGACTTTTATTTCCACAATCTCCATATTTTTAACTCATATACACTAATTAATTAAATTATTCCTGAATTAACCAATATCATACAAATCATATATCTATTTCGAAAACTTGATCGCTATCATACAAATCATCATAAATCATAATTTCAATATATTTAACCCGAAGCTTTTAGTATGAATTGATTGGTTAAAATAATTTGTATTATAAGAAAAATCCTAAATTATAGAAAATTGACTTAATATAGTTAGTCTTTGTAAGGTATAAACACAATTAGGGTAATAACATAATTAAGAAATTTAATTGATAATAATAATCAATATTAGCTTTATTAGGAAGACTTTAATCATTAAGATTTGAGAAATAATTCGCTTAATCATAACAATCATAGTTGACTTTCTATTTTAAAATACTGATTTATAAAATTACTATAAGATTTTTTTTAAAATCATAACAATCAATATTAATCTCATTATGAAAGGTTTAATCGTTTACATTATAAAAATATATTCCTTAATTATAGGGAAAGTTGACTTTAATTGTCATTTGAAAAAATGACAATTTCAAAATTACATCGATTTCCATAATTTATGGGAATTACCAATCAACACATATAGAATTCTAAGTATAGATACACAAACAAATCGTATCCCATAATTTAAGTTACTTACCATTCTATATAAGTTGACAATTTTAAATTGTATCATTTACATTGAACATATCCTAAAAATATTATATGTTTTTGAAAAGTGGTAAGTATTACATACTTAATGCGATTGTTCTATTTTAATGAGAATGTCCAAATTAGTGGTAAATAAAAAAGAAAAGATAAATATTCATGTTCTAGATACCATGAAAAAGAAACAAGTATTTTCCAATTTTTGTTCCTACTCTGTAACTCTCAAAGCTCCATGGGGAAATGATTCGCACGTATTTGTCATGATTTTTGTATATATTTGGTTAGTGTTTTAGTTGGATTTGTTGTTAGTTTTGGTATAAGTTGGATAGATTGTATATATTTTCTTATTTATATATTTCCAGCTTATTTTACCTTGTTTTATGTTATTTCAGGAATTTTGAATTGTTTCGGTCTTAAGATGGACGAGTGTCGGCCCGCGAGTGGAGTTTCAAGGAAATTGGGCCCCGATTTGATGTATTACCTCTGACACTATGTTGTCCACACAAGGTTACCCTGTGTTAGCACACTAGATTGCCTGGTAGAAGACTCTATCCGGTCGGATAGACCTTATATTCGGTCGGATTACCTGGCAGAAGACTCTATCCGGTTGGATAGACCTTACAACCGGCCAGATTGCCTGGCAGAAGGCTCTATCCGGTTAGATAGACCTGACATCCGGTCGAATGTGAGCGTTACAAACTCGAGATTTGAAGAGATTTTCAGTTACGAAAGAGGATTTGAATGCTACAAAAGGCCAAGAACTCAGCCACATTCAGAAATCATTCTGGAATCCATTATCCCTCATCCGGTTCATGACAGACTGGGTCGAGAAGAAATTATCAAATCTCTTGGGGATGTCAACCCATGAGCGTTCTTGAATCTTTCTTCATTTTATCTTTCCACCTTCCAGATTTAAACTTTAGCTTTTCGGTATTGGTAGATTATAGATCGTTAATTGTTGCTCAGACTTTAGACGTAGATTAGTGTTGATTCGTGCGATTCTTAGTTTGAGCATTGGCAATTTCCATTTCCATTAGTAAGCTTTCGATTTTCCCCTTGTTTTAATATTCCAATTCATGTTTCTATTGAATATGTGTTGTTTGTTGGATTGTGATGATCTTATGATTGGCAGTTAAGTTTTACATTGAATTATTACACTTGTTGGTGATGCTCTTGTGTTCGGTTTTATTTTAATTGTTCATGGATGTTAGTTGTTCACTATTTTTACTTTATTGTTCAATCATGATTAATTCTTATTTTGAGTTTGTGATATTGGATTTGTCGATGGTTGTTAGAATTACGTGTCTAGTGCCTGATTATTTAGAACCATCGCTTGGAATTTTTAGGCGTTTAATCTATACGTTGGGATTGACAACCCCAACTCGTAGACTAAGTGTTCGATGAAATGCCCAAGTGGTCGTGGAGACAGTTCCAAGGCCCTAGACCCCCGTTTTATTAATCTTTTAAATAGTTTTCAATTTCATTTTAGAATTCGTTGTAAAAACTTTTATAAACTTTAATTAAGTTCTTGCATAGAGATTGACGCTTTCTTTGCAAGATTAGTTTTTAAAGTGCTCGTAGTTTAAATCATCATCTTAGTTATTACAAATGATCAAACAAATACCCTTTTTTCCGTGTGTTTAGCGTAGCTTTTTTATCGTTTTCTCGTTCATAAAAACAAACACTTTAATAACTTCCGATTAGCCTTCCTCGAGAGATTTATCTCAAGTTAACTTGCCAGTCTACGGTGACCCCGTTCTCTTGCGGGCGAACTTAAACCTTTTCAAAGTAGACGTGCATAGTTTAATTAGATTTTAATTTTGAAAGGACAAAAAGTTTGACTCAAAAGTTCCTTAGGATCAGGCGTGTTTATTCAGTTTTGAGGTAAGAAATAGCCTTATTTATAAAAGGTAGAAAATAGCAATACATGGTTGTTTTGGGAGGAATGAGGAGCAGAATTTTGCTCTATGCTTAAGTTTTTGATTGAGTGAGTTATTGATTGTGTTTGTTCTCAAGTTAGCCTCACATCTTTATATATGACATACCTTACCAAAGAGCCTACATTACAACTCTCTAATCCGATTCTTGATTAAATGTGCACACATATGCGATGTACGAGTCGTTGAATGCATGTTTATGTTGATCCGAGCGTATATACTTACCTTTTGAAAAACACAAGCGAATGAGTGCACCATAATATATTTCCCTTTTTTGAAGACGCATTCTTTTGATTTCAAGGTGAAAAGGTAACACGATCTTAGCTTAGTGTGCGATAAAATTGTTTATATTTGCAAACCTATATTGTATGCACAACATGACTCTTTGATCCAACTATTTTCATACTTTCTTGGTATTGATTCTTTCGTTTGTTCAAGGACGAACAAACCAATTAAGCAAGGGGTGGATGATTCGTACATATTTGCTATGAATTTGTATATATTTTGAGTCATGTTTGAGTCTTTTTGTTATCTTTTTCAGGTTAAGATTAGGCTATTTGCATAATTTTGCATTCTACGGCTTTTTACTTAACTTTTCGACTTACCGATCGATAATTGGCCCATTTGAGATGATTTCTGTATTTTCTCATACAGCTAGAGCGTTTGGCAAACCCGGGAGACCATGACAAGAAGTCAACGCCCAAAAGTAGCCAAAATGGCACTTGTCCGGTCGGATGATCCTAACATCCGACCGGATTAATCTCCGAACACACATCGATCGGATGATCTGACGTCCGACCGGATTAGCTGACAGAAGACTCCATCCGGTCGGACACTTCTGACCATCCGATCGGATTCAGGCGTTATAAAATCGGATTTTGACAAGGTTTTCAGTTACGCTAGGCATTGATGGGGGCTTGGACTACAAAAAGTCGAGAGGAACAACCAGAACCACATCTCGGAATTGACAACTCCGATCTACTTTTTGGAAGAGAGGTTTTACACATCTCTCTTGCATCCGACATAGAGCCCTCACGGCAATTATCATCGACGTTTGTTTGGTTTCATAGTTGATCTTTCATCACAGGGATTGGGAGCTCTTGACAAGCTTCTAAGTTCATCTCATCAAGCATCCATTCCTCCGGAATCGCTGGAGATAGCATAGTTTTTGTCAATCCAGTGATCGTAATTCCATTCTAATTCAGTATTATCTAAACTCATTTCTATTTCGTAATTGTGAATCTTTCGGTTGTTATTTCTTATTTTTATATTTCGTTTGGAATGATAAGTTTGTTTTGGAGAATGAAATCGTTTGATTAACTCTATGCTTGTTTTACGTTGGTTAACTAATTGAAATTGATCTTGTTTTATTTGGCTATTTATTTGGTTGTTAATCTTGTTAGAATCTATTTTAATTAATAAGCTTTGAATCTTATGTTGGCACATCTTGTTTGGAAAATTAGTATTGGGTCTTTCAGATTGAATGCTTATGAATGATTTAGTTTATATGCGAAGCTATATGTTGGGTAATTTAGTTGATTTCGATTATGTGCTCGATGAAATGTTTGAATGATAATTTGTGGTTTAAATCCCTGTGTTAAGTATTTAAATAGCATATAAATTAGTTGGCTAAATCCGTTATTAAGTCCTTACATCGAGGTTGACACCCTCTTTGTAAGATTGGTTTTAAATTGTAGTTGCTTCAATGAACCAAATCCAAAAACCCCTTTGATCGTGTGTTTAGTATTAGAATTTGTGACTTTAGTTATAATAAACTTTTTTGATTCCGAATTCCCACTCCTCAATCGACTTGAATTAACTTGCCAGTATACGGTGACCCCGTTCTCTTGCGGGCGAACTTAAACCTTTTCAAAGTAGACGCGCATCGTTTAACTAGATTTAATTTTGAAAAGATAATTTGTTCGCTCAGGAAACACAAATGGGCTTATAATATAAACAAATATTACAAACAAATGTCTATTTCAGAAATCCCAATTTTACGTTAACTGAAAAAAATAACCACAATAATTACAATATTAATAAAAAAAAATGAAGAAATGCATCAAATCTCCCAGAATAGACTGCCAATTTAACCAGCTAATTGAATCAAACCGAACAAATTTTTCTTATTCTCCACCTCATTCTGCTCACCACCATCCCCATATATGCAACTCTTCAATAAAAATAAAATAAATAATAATCATCTCCATCCTCTCTATCAATCTCCTATTACTCCTTCATTATCTACAAACATACAAAAATAAATAAATAAAAAGAAAAAAGAAAAAAAGAGCGATAGAAATAAGAAAGAAAATCATAAATCAATAAATGATTAGCCATAAATCAACTAAACTTCTAGAGGAAGGCTTATGAAATCATCAGGCAGATTTTATTGTATCTCTCTAATCTCTTACAAAATCTTCTTCACTATGGGATTCTTGATTTCGATTTTACTTTTTAATCATTTGATTTCTTCTCTTAAAGATAAAACCTAAAAAAGAAAAAAGAATATAATGAAATAGTGGTATTCTATCAATTAACATCCACCAACATAATTTTCCATGAAATATTACTCTTCATCTCCGTGCTCTGATCTGGAGCAATTTTTTCACAGATTTTTTTTTAATCACTCGGTTCATGTTAGATGAAAACCAAAACTAATTTTGATTGAAAGAAAATACTATAAAATCCAAACAGTTACAATTAGATAAAAAAGTCATTGAAAAAATTGTTCAAAACTGGATCGAATAAGAAATAAGAATTATATTTCAAGCTAGAAATAAACAAAATAAGAAATATAATTCTAAAAATCACAGATCTAAAATGAATTACCTACAAATTAATAAACACAAACACACAAATTTTATGAACCGTAAAAGATTGGAGAAAAGCCTGTGGAACTAATTGGAGTTTATTCAAATTACACAAAAATAAATGAAGAAAAACGAGGCAACAGAGAGGTGCAGCGATAGAGAGGCAGAAAAGCCCTAACTTCAAAGGAAGATAATGAAATGGAAAAAAAAATTGCTATAATATACAAAGAAAGGAAGCATTTCATCCCAAACCACCCGGTGCTGACGAATCATATTCCGACGATGCCATAAGATGACATGTGACATCCGAAGCAGACTCTATTTGAGACATAGGTTAGGATGTCAACAATATTAACAAATAGTGTGGATAGGATTCTAATATCTACTTAATATAATATATTTCCTTTTTATTCTATTTTGTCTAATTCATTGTTTCTTTTTATTCTTCCAATATAAAAACATAAAAGTCATATATAATTAAAAAAAAACCAAAATTAGTTATCTTAATTAAAAGACAAACTATAATGTTCAAATAAAAGTTAAAATAATTTAATTCTTATAATTTGAAATATAAAATATAAGTAAATTTTGAGTTATTTGTAATTATCCAAGTATGTACCTAAATATTATTAACAAATTCAACATAAACATAAAAAATATAAAATTATAAAGTAATAATAATGAATAAATATTGATTAGACACACGTACAGTGTGACACGGGTTGAGAATATGACATATTTTAATTTTTTTAAGTATGAAACTACAAAGTATTAACGAATTCAGTCTAAATAATAATATATAAAAGTATTTGATAATAATAATAATAATTAATTAATAGAACTTATATATGGGTTGAGAATTATTTAATTTAAATATTAAAATATAAAATTATACTTAATCAATAGTGATTATACATTAGTACAAAGTACGAATTGAGAATACAATATCTTTTGAATGTTTTATTTTTATATTTAAACACACTATAATTATCACAAATAATTTTATATTTTGTTTTTGATAAATTCCGTGTAACAAACGGGTGCTAAACTAATTTATATATAATAATATTATATATTATAATATCATTATTTATAAATATAATGTATAAATTTATTTACATATCTAATATATATTAAAGATAAATGAACTCTCACATGTAATTGCCTTGACGAGATGGTAACACCGCTCCTCTATTTACAAGAGGTTGTGAGTTCGAATCCCACCCATTGACATATGTGGGATTTAATTGATGCGGGCTGGGTTGAGCTGGGCCTGCTCAAATATAATATTATTTTTATAATATTTTGTAAATGCTGACGAGCCCAACTCGTCAGTAAATGATGATATGTGTCGTATGGTGCCCAGGGTCTTTACTGATGGGTTATACCCGTCAGCACGGGTAGGATAATCCCTCCAGTATACACTTACTGACACCAAAAATGTTATCCTTTCACGTAAATAATAATATATCCCATAAGTAGTAGTGAAGTCAGTCGTATTATGAGTAGTTTGTCTGCTCCATACATAACGCCAACTTGCCTTATATACACATATGTTAATAATTAGTAATAATATTGGAATAATTTTAGTCATAATTTACCTTATATGCGCATATGTTGATAAATAATTAGTAATGATATCAGAATAATCTTAGCCATCCAGATATTTTAGATTATATACTAGAACTTGTTCCTAATTCCCACACCAAGGATCGATACTTTTTCACCCCAATCTCAACTTAATTTTGGACCCTCGGTTTCTTTCCTTTATTTCCCAAAAAACAAAAAAAAAAAAATACAATTCATTTCCAGAAAAAAAAAATAATAATAATAATGTATTATCTAAGATTCTCGATCGAATTAAGATAAGCAATGGTAGTAGGTTAGTTCTTTTTCATTTTTCTATTTCTTTCTTTTTCCATTGATAGTATTTAACTTTAGTGTTTACCTTCTTAGGAAATAAAATAAAAAAATGTTTTAGTAATTACTTTTCTCAAAAAAATTTTTTACTCATACGCACATTCAAACCCCATAATTGAATGATTTGTAAAAAAATTCATTTAAGAAAAATCGAACCATATTTAAGTTTCATATTTGTGTGGCCCCGAATATGGCCCACTCTTCTTAATTCCACCAGTTTTCAATTTAATTCACCAACTTTGATTGATTTTTCACAAGTTTGGCCATGTCTGGTATAAAATGGTTCACTTTCTCGTTGATCAAGTTAATTATCAAGCACTAAAAATCAAGAACTAAAAAGAGTACCCTCACACTAATCTCACATTACCTTTCTATCAATGACCTCGTTCGCTTTCCTTGAGGAGATGGGATAAACCCTTGGACAAACTCTTGTTATCCTGGAAAGTCGTTTGTTTGTTTACTATGATACCTATGCAGAATAAATTAATTGGGCGGGACTCGAATCCAACCTTGGTGAGCATCTCCAATGAGATGTCAATTGGAGTAAATTTTTTGCGACATAAGTTTAAAATTCTTATGTGGTGTGCTAGACATTGTCTATTTAACAATTTACCTTTTTTTATTCACTCATTAATATTAATTAATTTATTTCACTCTCCTCTCCACCAATAGTAGTTAAGTATTTTACACAATTCACATTTACCATTGAAGAAGATTTCTAAATATTTATAATATATTTGTCATGTCATTGGGAATTCATAGTGTCCCATTGGAGATGCTCTAAATCATCCCATGGGTGACCCACAAATTAAATTATTCATTTGGGATTGGTATGTGCAATGACCGGGATATCCTTAAACTATGAAATTGGACAAATTAGGCCCTCGGCTTTGTTGTAATTACGATAAAGCCTCATATAAATACATGAGGTGTCCTTGACAAACCCTATTATGCACCGACAATGGAAGAAGAATTTGGATAATTCCGTACAAGTAAATTTTACGAACAACCACCAGTGCTCAAAACCATCTTGCTTGAATTAAATATACATGGTTTGATAACAATGGGTCGAGTATGGAGATTTTATATCATGTTGCTCATGTTCATCTTCACTTTTTTTCTTTAATTTTTTAAAAATTTACCCTACCTAATTTTTTTTATAATCTATTACTCCTTGTCATACCTGTTATTAGTCCGCCTTTCATAGGATTATTGGTATCTTGACTGATAATAATGTCTCTTTTTTTCTCCAGGTTTTTCTGGAATCGTAGATTTGAAGCTTGATATTGAAATCAAACTCAGGTTATATAACTTCACTTGATGCTCTCTCTCAAGGTTAATTAATTGTACGTTTGGACTAAAATAATGGATTCGTGAATGTAGACAATATAATTAGCTTCAAGGATATCCATGAAGTAAACTTGAATGAAACTAGTTATTTGAGATTTTATATATCACAGTATCATGTTCGAGCATGTGTGAGCAATTTGAACGTGAATCCAACAAGTGTTTGGGTTCGATGATGTAACCTGACGTTCTTTCTGATTATGCTTACTTATGCCCTTGTGATGAAATAATGTATTTATGATTGTCGTAAACATAGCTTGGATTTTCAAGGATAACTAGGCCTGGGTCGGTACAATATACCAAAGAATCTCACCCATATCATATAACGTACTGATATTCTTCGGTTTTTAAATTCTCATACCAATAACGTACCGAATATTTCCTATACCGATACCAAATTTTTGATAAGCCACACTACTCATACCGTACCATACCAAAATTTTCACATACCAAGATTCAAAGACGGTGTCAGTATGATACCATTTCATACCAAAATATTGGATGTTGAACAAGAATTTCATATCCGGTATATACCGAAATATTGATTATTGAATTTTTTTTTGGTATTTCAGCATATACTGAAATACAAATTTTTTGAATTTATATATCGATACTGTACCATACCGAACATTTTGGTATTCCAAAAATGCGATATATTTGGTGTTTTTTCGATACGGTAAATAAATTATTTTGGTACTTCAGTATTTATTAACCATGTGGCAAAGTTGATAGGAAATACTTGAGATTTTATTTATAACATTGATGTGTCTGAGCATTTTTCAGCAATTTGAACTTGACTCCATTAAGTGTTTGGGTTCGATGACTTAACCTGATGCTCCTTTAGATTATGTTTAAATCCACCTTAGTGCTGAAATAATGTATTCGTGGTTGTCGCGTTCTAAATTAGACGTTAGAAAGGATTCTTATTCATGTGCATATATAATTACAATCATGTTTGTTTTTCCCATTGCCGCACTTATTTGCAAAAGGTTAATTGAGAGTTTATATCAAGTTGTATCTATCTGTATATCTGTAATTCTAAGTTGTTTGTGTGCAATATTTGTGCACACATTATCCAATATATTACTTTGTTGTACACTAATTTAAATGATTTTTGTAAACGTAGATGGATATGGACCCCAAAACACTTAAAGTTGTAGTAATCATCGAGGAGATCATAAATTTGATGAAAACAATTTTTCTACTAATTCATTTCTACCAAACCTTTTTTTGGCACCTCAACGTCTACGTCAGCGAGCAAACAATGTGCGTGTACCGTACCAGATGGTTGATAGGCTTCCTGATCAGATAAGACACATGCATTACCTTATTAATCTAAGTGATACAACATGTGTAGATCAATTCTGTATGGATAGGAATGTGTTTATTAGATAATGTTATTTATTGGAAAATGTCGGTGGTCTAGTCATTTTGAGAAACGTCCAAGCTAGTGAACAAGTTGCCATATTTTGTTGGTGTTAGCCCATTGCAAAAAGAATAGAGTAGTCAAATTTGGTTAGAAACGGTTTGAGCATACTATTAGCAAGCACTGCCACCAGGTACTTGATGCAATACTTCGCTTATATCCAATCCTAGAAGCCGAACCCACTCCAATTTCTGACAGCTACACTGACGCAACTTGGCAGTGGTCCAAGGTAATATATTAAGACATATATATTTCTAGAGTAATCTCCATATCAGTACCATCCTCTACCTAGTTACACTATACTTTATTTACCTTAAAATTGACAAAAATTCAAATCTTGTGCGTCGTAGGGATTTCTGGGAGCCGTAGATAAGGCATATTTTAAGGTCTTAATCCTATTACGCGAGAAGCCAAGGTATAGAAATTGAGAGGGGGGTGTCTGTAAATGTCCTTGGAGTTTGTAACCGAAATATGAATTACATATACACATTAATTGGTTGGGAGGGTTCGGTAGCTGTAGCCGTATGTTGCGTGATGTTGTACAAGAACTACTTAGTAGAGTACCCGCGATTAATAACACTAAAACTCTATGATATCACTCAGTAATTAAATAAATCTATAAAATAACATCTTACCCTTCAATTAAAATATTCCCTTATAAAATATATAGGAGATTATTATTTGTGTGACTGTGGTTGCACCAACAAACCGTGATTCCTCGTACCATATAAAGGAGTGTGATATCACTTAGACGAGAGGTCAATAGGACTTGGTGGCCCACAACAACCTATTTATTTGTTCAATCTTAGTCATGAAGGTTTGAAACACTAAAACTACGTTGGGCAATGCTTATGAGTCCAAGTTTTTACTCCATTAAAATCCAAAATCATATCATCATGGCATGTATCCTAATACATAACTTTACCCACAAAAAAATAGTTGTTGACCAAATGCAAGATGAGTTTGACTAAGCTAAATAGAACTGCCACGATGATGTAAAGTGCAATGATGAACGATGACCAGGTGGAACCATCCCAGGAATTGACTAATTGGAGGGACAATTTGGCAGCATATATGCACGATGAGTAGAGGGTGTAGTTTAATTTTTTGTTTCATTATTTATTAAAATATATGAATCAAATTTTATTCATACTTGTTTACATATCTAGAATGAATATAATCAGTGTTTTAAATGCATGTTGGAAGGTTTTCATACTTGTCTAACTTGATGATTTTTTTTCTGGTAGCGGCTATTTATTTTTTATGCCTACAAACATTTAGTTCTTGTGCACAATTGAGTGTATTGAGATATTTTGTGATTCTTAACTGCACTACTTGCCCATTGTATTATGAAATTTTGTATTTTTATGTTTGAACAATATTAGGTACATAGAACTATAGGGTATGACTAAATAGAGGGCGAGGGTGGTGTAAATTCATTTATACAGGAATGACGATGGAGTCATCTTCATGTGTGGTATAATTATGCTAGTTATGTGGTAGTAGATGTGTTTGGGCCAATAAGGATGAAAACATTCTTATCAATGCATCGAAGGACAATATGTTTCATGGTTAGAAAGTCGACAATGTATTCAAATCAGGCTACATACATGTGTTAGAGCAACAAGTGCTGGCTACTTTATCAAGGACTAATATTCGAGCTTAACCACCTATCACTTCTAAGAGTCACATGTGAAAAAAGAATTATGAGTCATTATTTCTGACGATGGGTCGTTCAGGCTTTGGTTAGAATGAAACGTCGAGCCAGATCACAATCACAAAAGAAGAGATTTGGGCTAACCACATGAAGGTATATTAATTACTGTTGATTTAGTTAATATATTTTATATAACTAAATTATAAGATTAAGCTCCAAACTCAATCTTTCATTCAACTAAATAGTTGTTTATGCATTCCATCTTGACGCAAATGCAAATTACAGGAGGCATAAGTCTTGGCCCTTCTTCAGGGATTGGGTCAACATCTTTGGGAAGTATCGGGTGACTGGCCAATATGCATAGGGTTTGCTAATGAGAGAATGAAGTGTTTTCACCCGAGCAGGCTAACAGTAGTGAAGGCATAACAGAGAATAATCCCGAGAAGGTCACGAGTGAAAGTTTAGGTGTGGCCACAATTTCATCAAATCAAGGAGAGAGTAGCTCAGGAAATGCTAAGAAGAAGGGGAAAAAGTAAAGTCCATCGATGCATTGGAAGAACGATTTGGGACTTAATAGAGAATCTCTGTGATAGAACTGATGCCAGGTTGGGTGATCTAACTCAGAATATTGGCTATCGATATAACGAGAAGAAAGAAAGGGAGGCGGTGTTCAACACACTGATTGAAAATGTACTGGATGTCTGTTGAAGACAAGCTGGCTGTGAAATACTAAATATGTCAGAACCATGAGGACTTGTATGTTTTCTTCAACATTGACGATGAGTTTAAACTAGTTGTGTTGAGAATGTTGCACAAAGGCCAATACTAGAGCTCAAGTGCAAGGCATGCATGACATGGCACACATTTTGTATCTATTATGCTAATTATTAATCAATGTTATGGACTCACTAGTGAAGTAACTTCTTTTGTTGGACACTTAACTTCTTAAGTGGGGTTAAATGGGCCTTGCATTGTTGTCTTTGATACAAACTATTGCCTTCTATTGATATGTATAATTAATAGACGTGCATGTCCTACAATGTTATGTGATATATAGTTACAACCTATTCAGTAGCTTTATGTGTTATATAGTTACAGCCTCCATCAATAATCTTTCCTTACTTTAATCGTAAATGCTCCCTCTTAGTTATTATGACAAGAGTAGACTACACCAATGGGTGGCAGTTTACTACTACATTATTTATTACTTGGTGTATTGATTTGACATGTTTGAACTACAACCTTAGTTAATAGAAGACCCTATACACGTAGGAAGAATAATTCAAATATTCATGATGGTATAGTTAAGGATATTGACAAAACCATCCAACGGATGATAGATAAAGTCTTCTACGAGGAGTGTTCAGTCATAATTTCATGGTTTTTGCCATAACATTCAATTTAGTTAGTAGTTATCATAATTACTTTTGACGTATTGATATTGTATTTTTGGAACTGCAGTTCTAGTTCACAGACGAGCCTATGCACGTAGGAAGAATATTGCTAGAGGGACTAGTAGAGCAAGCATCATAATTGATCTCACGGACGATGGGTTTAACAACATTGCACTTCCATCATGTGCAAATGTTGATAAGTGTGATGTTTATATTTATATATCATGATATGTGTTTGCACACCAATGATTGTTTTGTATCATAATTATATATCAGTCTTTCACTTTGAATGAGTTAATTAATTTGTAGAGTATTGAGATATTAGTGATGAGAGCTATTGGTGTAAGTTTTGTGGTGTCATGTTTTGGTATGAGGAGAGGTTGAGTTTCCAAAATAACCTAACGAATCCTGACTCAATGGGTGATATAGTCACAACATCGTTGACCTCCCCCAATTGAGGAAACCGTTCGCGTTGCTGCATCAGCTATTGCATGGAACCAGTAGTAAAAGTAGACGCTTCTAGGATAACATTAGATCCTATAACAGTATGTTCAGTTTTAAGTCCATAGGGAGAAGATTGACAATGATATAAACAGAGCAGATGGTGCTCCCATTTTTAGAATACATGGTTGGAACTACCACATAATTGGTAATCTATAGCCAAAAAATGGAGCAACCCCTAAGCTTGCATAACTGTACATATATGATACAAAAATATTAAGGTTCCCATCGGATGAATTTCGTGAGGTTCGTTATGTGAAAATTAATTATGATATATATAAATCTTTCGTCTTGATATTGTTTACGACAAGGCTAATTTTATATAATCTGCATTTGGCTCACCTAAGTTGTAATGTAGGCAAAGAGGCATGGATAATAACCTACATTAAGAAATTATTGATGGACTGAAGAAAATGTTAGAAGAAGAGAATGAACTTTTGAAGACATTTAGAATGGAAAAGTATAAAATGCAAGAGTGTGGTCATACCAATGTTAGAGTACATCTTATTGGCAAGAGGACTAAAAACAAGGATGAAAAAGTATGGTCTACCCACTTGTAAACAAGTTTCTATGTTGGTTGTCGGTAAATTTGATGATGCTTTATGGGCGATGGACATAGTGATTAAATCTCAAAGTGGTTCTTTGCGCAGAATAAATGAGTTGAATGCATTCTATCTTGCCTTGCAGTACCTTTGTTGTTACCTTATAGGTAGGATGGTTACATAAAGGATATCCATATATGAAGAGGAAAAAGAAAACTAAGAAGGGAAACAAGTATAAGTGTCCGTGAATACTTTGCATTTGGACTTCATGATAGGGAGACAAACCCTCTACTATTCTTTCAGCAACTTGTCGTGAATGCGTATACCATGGTCGAAATGGCTCGATTAAAGTATATTCAATTTAATAAGAATAAACTTCATTTGTATAACAGTTTGGCTGAAGCCGTCATGCATTGTGATACTAATCTGTCTGTCAGGGGCTAATGTATATACTCCAATCTACCTTTACTGGCGGAGCCCGCTTTACGTGCAATCCGAATTGGCCTAAGATTATTCGTTTCTTAGATGCTTGTAATCTTAGAACTGAGCTATTCATGTGCAATCCATATTTGTGTCCCAATAATTTATCATATCCCATTTTAATTCCCTGTATAGAGAAATCCATTAACAAACAAGCTACTCAAGAGAAAAAAAAAAAAAAAAAAACCTCTACCTAGAGGGAGAAAAAACTTTTGAATAACAACTTTAAATCCACCACTACTTTTTTTCCGCATAAAGTACAGCAAAAACAGAATTTTGAATCATTCTTACCATAGTACTTGAGTGTGGCTTCACCATATCCATGAGATTATGATGGACTAATTCCATCTAGATGCTAACATGAGTCATCCAAACTATGTTCCATCCTATTAGTGTTCTCTATGTTCTCGAGTTACAAAACTAAATGTCATTTATGCCTAAAATCAATGACAAGATAAGATGAGTAAATGTAATTAATTAGATAAAAGTTTTGCTTTTCACTATGGGTGGACACATTTATGGCTTGAGTGATGGAATGCTTTTGTAAGAAGCCCCTCCTGTTGGAGGGAAGCGGTTGTAGGTCAGCTAGACAGACGATCTAACTCCTCGAAAGAAAGAGCTAAACCATAATGGGATGAGTTTTGGGGGAGCTACAGTAATTACAAGCTTAAATCCATCTGTAAAACTATTTTAGGTACTCACCATATAAAAACCTTTCAAGTTCCTTTTTCATTTTTAAGTTCAAATATAAACTTCAATTTTTGGGGTATAAAAATCAACTCACCAATCCATACGCATACATTCGAATCCTCAAAACAAAAACTGATCTAATTAAAACACATAAAGAAAGATTTCTATTAAAAAAAATAAAGAATGTGAAATACCCAAGACATATTCATTAAAATAATCTTCAACCAGTACACGTATGAATTAAACAACATAACCCAAATCAACACATACACTAAAGAAAATTTGAAAAGTAGAAATGGAACATACTAAATCATTATGACGAAGGAATAAGACCACCTTGCAGAAGGGGTTTTGCACATCTAACCAACGATCGGGTGAAGACGACGCCATCAAGTGACCAAATATGAAAACAAAATACACTTAGATCAGCAATATAATTACTAATACAGGATGTACATTCGTCCTGGATATTTTCTAATAAAATCTTGTTGGGATATTATTCTCAATAAATATAACAAATTAGAGAAGCATATAATAAACAATTGTATAACCTTTCAATGAATTTCTACCACAAGAGGCAGAGGCCTAGTAGCTTGCATGCCTGTAATCATAGTCACTACAATTCAGATAAAACCCCAATCTATACCTGGAACATATAAGTTCATATCATTAGAGAATACCAAATGCCCATCAAATACAATTTCAATCACGCCATTAAACATATGAACTTAGATCTAGATATTCGATAATAATTTTCAAAAAAGAAACGAGATTAATTGTAGCTGGTAAAAAATTTTAAACATAAACATGAATATTTATCCTCTAGATAATATATACAATCATATCGAAAAAACCAGATGGAATAAAGTACATGTCAGATTTATGTTTATTTATCGCAATATTTTTTTACGACACCGAGGTGCACCCCCCGTGGTTCCACGACAACCGAAAACACGTACCTAACGATCGACAATCGACCCTCGTGATTCCAAGACACCGAGATGTACCCCCCGCCCCCTCGGCAAAATCACGACGCCTCATCGCCTCGCATTTCCAACCGAACAAGTTGATCGATCGATCGTATCTTAGTTTTTGGTTGAATTACACGACACATGTGAATACGCACATGCTCATTGATATTTTTCGATCGGAATTGGGTCAAAACCACCCCACGTGACTAAGATGATAGGATTTATTTTATTTTTACGATTTTTCTATTTTTTTCAATTTTTTTTTATTTTAAAAAACCGAGGGGAGGGCTGGGCCCTCGGTTTTTTCCGAGGGGAAACACCTCCCCTCGGTTTTTCCATTTAAAAAAAATCCCAAAAAATAGAAAACGTGTATCTAATGATTGACAATCGACCCGCGTGGTTTCGGGACACCGAGACGCACCCCTCCCCACCCCGTTCTTAATATGATGGGATTTGTTTCTATTTTTCTTTTTACTAATTTTCTATTTTTTTCGAATTTTTTTTCCTTTTTTATTTAAAATCAGAAAAAAAGTAGAAAACGCGTACCCACGTTTTAAAAAAAAATTCGTCTAGTAATTTTTGTGAATCAAAATTCAATATAATATAAATCTCATCCACATACTCGTGTGGATAGTAGATTTCGTGAGTCACAATTCAATAAAATATAAATTAATGATAATTGACGTTATATAAGAAATTACAAACATGAGAATATTATGAATCATTTAAAAAAGACTTTAAATATAATTATTTATAACTTATTTATATTTTTATATTAGAAGAATAAAAGAAAATTATTGGTAAAATATAATAAAAGAAAGAATATTTTAATTTAAAAAATTAAATAAAAAAATAAAAACCGAGGGCTAAAAATACCCTCGGTTTTTTCCGAGGGCAAAATCCGCCCTCGGTTTTTTTAATTTAAATAAATAAAAATAATAAAAAAAACCTAGGGCTAGAAATACCCTCGGTTTTTTCCGAGGGCAAAATCCACCCTCCTTTTTTTTAATTTAGAAAATTAAATAAAAATAATAAAAACTGAGGGGCTGGTGTTGCCCTCGATTTTCTCCGAGGGATTCTCCTTCCCCTCGGTTTTTTCGAAGGCTAAATTCCTTCGATAATGTTACCCTTGGAAAGCCTTCGGTAATTATGGCAGCAAATAATGGGGCCGTATTTCCAAGGGAAAAACCGAAGGAAAATATTACCCTCGGGAAAAACCAAGGGATATTTTATTCCCACGGTTTTGCCCTCGAAAAATACCGAGGGGAATAGTTCCCTCGGTTTTCCCATTGGAAAAACTGTTTTTGTGTAGTGCATGTTTGGTAAGGTTTGATATGATTTATTTGGTATGATATATGGTTTATTTGGTTTGGTTTACTTGGGTTTTATAGCTTGGTATGGTGTAATTTGGTGTGGTTTAATATGACTTATATATTTGGTTTAATATGGTTTATTGGGTTACATATGGTTTATATGGTTTCATATGGGTCGACCTATTTTACGTCGCTAATGGTTATAAAATTATGTTTTAACATTTTTTATGTAAGCACATCGTCTTTGGTTATTATTTTGATACATTGGATGGATTATATGGTTTACATTCATGGTTCACTCTTACTATATATGGTGGTATGATCTAATCATGTGTATGATTATGTTTGTACCGACATGTTATAGGTTGATAAAAATGGTTCATGGTTACATGGTCTAAATATGTGTGTGTGTTTATGGTAAATAGTTTTATGATTATGGTTGTGGTTTTTTTAATGACCTGTTTTAGGTCGGGTGGATGGCTTACGGTTCATAGATAAGGTTATGAAACCAACCTGTTTTAGGTCAGATAAATGATAAATGAGTTTATGAGTTTAATTATATTTGTGTTTGATTTTATAAATGGTTTACCTTGATATGGTACAATACTTTATGAGGTCGAAGATGGTTTTTATAGTTGATGAGGTTTTAGGTATAACTTTTATGACCCGTGTTGATAGTTATGGTCAAAATAGGATTATAGGGATATGCGATTTTTATTGTGTACAATTAATGTAGAAATTGTTGAAAGTTATAAGTAAAATGATGATATTTCGTTAAAAACTAACATTTTGTTTGCAAAATTCTTTGTTTGATATAATACCTAATTTTTTACCCTAATCAACCAGAATATGGGGGATTAGCTTATGTAGCATCAAAATTCCGCTCGACCATGCATTATAAGAAAGCTTACTAATAGGTCGTGGGGTAAGGTAAATGGGTCCTAAAAGGTCGCTAATATGGTAATAAGCTATGAAAAGAGGCAGAAGGTTTTAAGTCCTAGTGTATAAGGTTATTATGGTAATATGGTCTTATGGTTAAATATGGTTATGGGCCCAGGCAGGTCGATAACATTGTAATAATAAAGTTTTATGATCATTATGGAATTATGTAAAACAAGAATCCTAGTATGAGGTATTTTCCTAATTATGGAGATTTAGTACGATTAGAAGATTTAATCCTTTCCTCGGTAGGAATCCTATTGGTTGGTAGACAATCCAAAATAACCTTATAAATAGAGGGTTTTGGCTCTTATTTCATGTGATCATGAGACATACGGTTTTATGGCTAAACGAGAATTACTATTATTCTTTTGATTGCTTATTTTACCTCTCTTTTATCTCTATACTGACTTAGCACCAAGGGCCTACGTTTGGGCAATCTGACTTGAATTTATGTGCAGGTCGTTCGTACTCGAGAAAGAAGTTTGAGGAGTTCTGACCTCTTTCTTGGTAAGTCTATTTTTTGGTTGCATCACAAGGTGTGACTTGACGAGTGCAATTTCTAAATCTACCTTCTACACGTAAATCCTACTTTTCATGTCACTTCACCCTAAACATTTATCACAACGGAGATGGATAGTTATCAAAATAGTGATAAACATTTATCAAAATTGATATGCGAATTTATCAATAATAGAATGGATATTTATCATGATGGAGGTGAGTATTTTTACGATTAACTGTATATCTGTTACGTGTTCATCACCATTATGATTTATCACAATGGAGATAGAGAGAAAAATTTATCATGAGGAGGATGGACATTTATGAAAATAGATATTTATCATAACAAATATGAACATTTATCACAATAAATATGAATATTTATCATTATTATAAAGATCATTTAACACAAAAAAGATAAAGATTTATTACAATAGAGATGAACTTTCTTAACCAAATAACAACACTCAAAAAGTATAAAACTAATACTTGAGTGTATACATATACTCACGTGTATGTAATAATTTTCCACTCGGACATAATGGGCCCAAAATTGGGCACAACATAGTCGGGATTGGTTTTCGAATTTTCTTTCCTAAAATTTATAATATGTAGTAAAAACTTTGATTTCAACCTTTAATGTAATTATGTTAGATGGTATGTTGAATAATGGTGTAGATCGTTGTTTTCATTCCACTCTTCTACTCTTGTATTCTAATATACTCTGCATACTGCTCTAATTTCATTGGCTTACTGCTACATTTTGGTGATAACTTAAAAACATTTATTTATTTTGCCAAAACTTTAAATAACCGATTATCTATTTTAAATACACTGTGTTAAACACACAATTCGAACCATTTGTCATACACGACTTATGAAAATGTATTAACAAATTTTCATTATTTTATTTTTTTTGGGAAAATACTTGTTTGTATTCTTTTGCCTCCTCAAATATAGTTTTTTTTTTAAATGCCTCCTGAAATAGACAGAGTCATTATACTATGGACATGAGTGCAGCTACAAGGTGCACCCAATAATTTAATTTATCGTCGAATATAATTTTAATATATCATCACGTCAAACTGCTACATATCAATACATATAACTAATATATAGCATCACGAATAACTTAAATCCTAAACTTAAAATATAAAACTCTAAAATGAAAAAATAAATAATAAATGGAAAATTAAACCCTAAAAAGAAAAACCTAAACTCTAAAATGGAAAAGTAAAACCTAAACTCTAAATTTGTCGTATATCATCACATATAATTGACATATATCATCATATATAATTGACATATCTCTTCACATATAACTGAAACCCTAAATCTAAAATCGAGAACCCTAAAATGAAAAAATAAATTCTAAAATAGAAAACTGAACCCTAAAAAGGAAAACTAAACCGTAAATATTTTATCATATACCATCACATATAACTGACGTATATAATCATATATAATTGGTATATGCATTACATATAACTGGTACAATGGTTGGGTTCACCTTGCTAGGTGCAACCGAGTCCTATAATAAATTGTCAAATACAAGGGCGTGACAGATTGACACATACTTCCAGTTTTCGTTAAAAAAAAAAGACTGAAAAATTTGTGTGCGTCACAAGAAAAGTTGGTGTTAGGGCATCAGAGGTGTTATGGACGATTGCTAGGGCTGAAATTATGTGGCGGCTCGAAAAAATGAGAGAAGTCCAATGGAACCGACGACGGCGAAAATGAAGCACTAGATTCACGATTATGTATGCGATGATGTAATTGTGGTTGGGGTTTTGGAGGTGTTATCTAGGGTGGTTGAAACTAAAATCTCTCGTGGTGGCTTGGGAAAATAAGAGAAATCCAACGGAACGACGACAACCGTAAAGGAGCAACAGAAGTAAGTTCACCAGAGTACCCTTTCGATTTTGTGGTTATCTCTGGTGCAATCGTCTTCGGTTCTATTGTATTCCTCTCATTATTTCAAGCCACCACACAAAGTTTTAGCATATATCACCACCGATAACACCTATGAAACCCCAACCATAATTATGTCTTCACACACATATATAACAACATACGGTGCTCCACTTCGGCCGCTGTTGGTGCCATTAGATTCCTCTGACTTTCTCGAGCCGTCACACAATTTTTTTAGCTCCAACCGCCACCGATAATACCTCTTAAACAACAACACCAACTTTTCTATCGCGCAACCAGTTTTTACGGTTATTTTTTTGACGACAAACTAAAAGTAGGAGACAATGTTTCAAACTCGTGTATTTCAAGAGGCATTTAATTAATTTATTTATTTTTCATATTTTATGAGTCAAAAATAAAAAACTGTTATAAACTGGGAGACAAAAAAGATTTTTTTTTTCTATTTTGGGTTGCACTATTTGCACAACTGTTTATCAAAGGACACCAAACTTCTAAATACATAGAGCCACCAAAAAAATGCTTGCACTTTTACTATAATCACTCAATTTTCTCAAACTACCCTTCAAGAACAATAAAAAATTAATAAAAGACCTCTCGTATGTTTTCTCCCAAAACTCAAACAATCATTAAACACATTCTCTGCCCTCCAAACTCAGAATCCATCTCGAGAGTTGCTCTAGAAAAGAATGTTAATAAGCACGTATGTACCACCACAACTAGGCATGTATGTGCCTCTGTCATAGGAACAATGCATGTACGTGCCACCATGAATTAGATATGCAATTGTAAAATTTCAAATCTTGGTTTGAGAAGAAATGCAAGTTTGTGAATATATGCATTTTTTGACTTAGAAAATGAAAATAGTGGACAAAGAAAAATATTATTGTTAGATATTTGCATTATTCATCTCTATGAAATCTTCTAGTTTCATATTTATAATAAAATCTAGGCTTTTCTTTAAGAAGAAGAAATGAATAATGTTGAAGATATATTAATTTTTAAGAGATGTAATTAATTTCTTTTTAGAATAATAAGGACATTTTAGACATTTAAACTAATGACATAAATAGACAAGTTGGCATCACCCTTCTTTTTCATAGAGTTGTCCACTCTAATTTACCACGTAACGACGAATTATTATGTACACTCGAATGTACATTGTACCGCACATTTAGGTAAAAAGTACAACTTAAATGTGCTAAATATTCCTCCATCAAAATAAATTTTATATTTGTTGTTATATATTTTTATTTTTATTAGGATAAATGTGCGTTTATGAATACATAACAAGTATAAAAATATTCATAGCTGTTATGATAAAAATGTTCATATTAATTTTGATAAAATTTTATCTCTATTGTGGTAAAGTCCATCTCTATTATGATAAATATCAATATAAATTTTAATAAACGTATATATGTTTAATTATCTATAATATAATATTTTAAATCTCAATATTATAAATATATAATTTTTAATAATATAAATAAACATATAATGATAATACGGAGTAATATATATATAGTATATATATATATATATATATTATATATATATATAATATATATTATATATTTGAAAAAATGTATATATTTCTATAATGATAAAATATGTATTAAATATATTATATTATATATATATATATATATATATATATATATATATATATATATATATCACTCCTATATATTAATGCAAAATTCTCCTAACCTATGTGTCTGTTTCGTATGCTTCGTTTGGCAAATAAAAAAATCCTGGTGCTTCGTTTGCTTATGTGTTATACGGGCCTAATATTTACCTAATTTAATAATTTTCTTTTTGTTGTATCTTAGCTAATTTAAATTCTTTATTATATTTTCCATATTCCCCTAATAAAAAATATAAATAAGTCATATATAATTAGTAGAAAAGATCTAAATTAGTTATTTTAATTAAAAGACAAACTACATATGGTATAATTTTAATTACAAAAAAAACTTTATTATGAAAATAATTAAATAAGTTTTATTGATAATAGAATTTAAAATAATTTTATTTTTGGAGTTTCAAATATTCTATATTGGTAAAATATGAGTTCTTTACAATAATCTAAGTATGTAATTGAATATTAGTAATGTATTCAATCTAAACATAAAAATATTAAATTATATACTAATAATTAATAAACATTGATTGGACACCAGTACAATGCGCCACGGGTTGAGAGTATGACATCTTTTGAATATCTCAAAGTATATAACTAATAATTATTAACGAATTTATTCTAAACATTAATATATAAAATAACTTAATAATAATTAATTAATTAATTATATATTATACACGGGTTTAGAATCTGACGCAATTTGAATTTTTGTGAGTATGTAACTAAGATTATTAATAAATTTAATTTAAACATCAAATACAAAATTATTTAATATTTATAATAATTAATAAATAGATTAGACATGTATAAGGCACGGATTGAGAATACATTATTTTAATTTTTTATTTTAGATTTAAAATTCATTAATTATCACAAATATGTTTTATATTTATCTTTGATAAGCCCCGTGTAATACATGGGTGTTAAACAAGTATATATTAATGCAAAATCCTCATAATCTATGTGTCTGTTTCATATGATTCGTTTGGGTAAATAAAACAATTTGGTGTTTTGGTTGCTTATGTGTCATACGAGCCTAATATACCTAATTTAATATTTTTCTTCTATTGTATCTTGTTTATTTAATATTTTCTTATTATTATATTTAGCCTAACTTAGTAGTTTTCTTTTATTATATTTTTTCTAATTCAATAATTTTATTTTATACACCTAAAAAAAATATAAACAAGTCATATATAATTAGTAGAAAGAAAATCTAAATTAATTATTCTAATTAATAGATAAATTAAAAATGAAATAATTTTAATTACAAAAAAAACTTATTTATGAAAAGAATTAAATAAATTATATTTATAATAAAAGTTAAAATAATTTATTTTGAAATTTTAAATGTACTGTATAGGTAAATTATGATATATTTTCAATAATTGGAGTACGCAACTAAAGTAATGAATTCAATCCAAATATTAAAAAAATTAAAAAATAAAAATTAATTAATATTTATTAGACAATGGCATAATGCGAGAATGCTTGAAAGTATGACACCTTTTAATTTTTCAAAGTAATGCAACTATTATTATTAACAAAATTAATCTAAATATAAAAATATAAAATGAGTTAATAATAATTAATTAATATAGATTATACACAGGTTGAAAATGTAAAATCTTTTGAATTTTTATAAGTATGTAAATATAATTATTAACGAATTTAATCTAAACATTAAATTATTATATTAATTAACATTAATAAATTAAACAGGGCACGGGTTGAGAACACATGCTTTCAATTTTTTATTTTAAATTTAAAACTTTATAATTTCACAAATATTTATTATATTTTATTTTTTATAAATTCCGTGTAATACACATGTGTTAAACTAGTGTGTATATATATATATATATATCCTTCCTATTTGTTAATTCTGTTGACACCTAGCTTAGGTGTCAACTTGGTATGAATTCAATTTTTCTTATTTTTTTTAAATTTGATGTTAATTTGCCAATATTCATTCCTTTTATAAAAAAAAACCTAGGTATAAAATAGGGCTTTTTTTTTAGGGTTCTTTATCACCCATTTTTTTTCCTCTCGCTTATTTTTTGTCCGCCGTTTTCTCCATCCTAGACTTACCCAGAAGTAAAAGAAATGAATCTTCCTCTTTTTCCCTTAAATGTCTACACCGATCTTTGTCCTCTTTTTTCATTCGCCGACGATGTAAACAAAAAACTTAGCCAATGGTTTGAACAGACGAAACCTAACCTTCGGCCAAAACAATTAATTTCTGCCTCCTCAATTATTCAATTTATTTTATGTTCTTAGATTTGCTTAGATCGCAAATGGCCAGATCCGACATCATCGCCGCTCAAATCCGACTAGGCAGCCTTTATGACCAGCAGCGCCGGTGGTTATAGGTGAGCGACACTCTCTGACATGACCCGTTGCCAGCATCTGATGAACACCAGATAGCCCGGTTGGGATTCGGCGCTCCCAACCCTAATCCCAGTTGGGAAATCTCGGCGCTCCCATCTATTTTCTTC